>JAQFZW010001602.1:0-24900 GCA_034687055.1 Heteromurus nitidus
TTGGTGGGAGGGTGATGATCCACGTTGTGGGGCATGTATGACGATGCTACAACAACTTCGTTATCATCAATTCTTACAGATGCTACAGCTAAGTCTCGACTGCTCAAGTCGGACAGCTGCCATACCTGTAAGTCTCTTGAGAACAGCAGAGCGGCCCTGGGTGGGTCACTCTCTGTTCCTGTTGTCACTAGTGTACCTTGGTTCCCCAAGCCAGTGACTTTGCCTTTCTTCGTATATGGTTCTTGCAGCACCGCTATATAGCTGCCACTGATTACCTTTGATAGTAAATACCTAAGGTTTTCGGTGGCAGCGATGCAGCGGTGCATATTTAATTGTAGACACTCTATCGGCATTGAGCTCGACTAAGAGGTCTATTACTCCGTACAGTACGAGTCCCATATGTTTTACATGTGTGGACCGATGTACGCATCGAGTTTGAAAGTTTTGCATACACGCCAACTCGCAGCACATTCTTTGTGTCAGGGTACAAAGAATTGCGCAATGCTGACTTGTTAACAAAGGCCGGTGTTGGCAGGTATTTTCTTACCATATTAGTATGTATCGCAATACTAAAAGGTGGAAAATGACTAAACAGATTTTGGTTCTTTAGTCTGTTAGTCGTGTTGCACCGTATCTGACTATGGCATTGAGTTGAGCTCAACACCTCAAAGAGTCTTACGGTGCCGTTACTATCGCACTTTGGCGTTATGGTAATGGTATAGGACCATCCCCACAACACCCCGTGCTTAGCCACCACCATTCGACTCTTTTCCAACCCTCCTCTACTCTCCTCCTTCATCCATCTTCACCTCCTTCTCCCCTGCAGCAATCGCCCGTGCTCCCTGACGCCCTGACGATTGAATCGGCTTTGTGCTGAGCTTAAATGTTTGCAATCTTCGCGCTATGTACCAGGGTTGGTAGCCCGTGTCACATAGCGCTTGGATGCTCCCTTGTGGAATACTGAAGTACGCCCAGCTTCCCAGGCGTTCTCCACTCTTTTTTGGGTGGAACAGTGCGACCACTTTCCACTGGTCTGCCCCTAGGGTTGGATTTTGCCTGTGAAGCAGCTCCAACAGTCTGCCTTCATCTGGCTTTCCTCCCTCAATGAATGTGAAGTACACCTTGCGGCGGAGTTCTTCTGGGAGGTCTTTCTCCTCCCAGGCATTGAACTTACCGCCCATGAGTGTGCTCACATTTGTCACTATCCATTGTACGGTGGTAGAATTACCGCATAACACGACAATTCGACCATTGAGGTTCATCTTCGTGCGCTCGATTTGAATTGTGCTGGGGTTACCATTCAGCAACTCCAGCACAATCGCTTGTTCGAGCTCCGCTTCAAATGACGCGAAGTCATCGGTGGTCACTGTGTTGTGCCCACCTATAGTGTACGTGACCCACACCGGAGTGAGTGCCGCTTTTTCGCGATATGCACTATTGCTAGTGCTGGGGCGCGGGGGTGTCCCTTCAACTACTGGTGTCACGTCGTGCAATTTAGCATTGGTGGTAGCAGTGCTGGAGGGCATCGCTTGTGTTCCCTGGGGAGCTGCCCCGCCAGGTTTTTTGTTGATAGTCGGTGGCGATTCCTGAGGGGATCTGTCCGACATCTTTCTTTTGGTGGGATTGGCTGGCTGGTCAGCTGTGCCACCCACCTGATTTTGTAGTGCAACAAGTTGGTCTCTGAGGGCTCGTTCCCTCAGTTTCTTGTTTTTCCGTTGTCTTGCACGGGCAAGTTTTTTGATTTCAGTTTTTGGGTCGGTTTTCCCCGACCCTAAACGGAAAAGCGGAGGCTGTTTAGGGAACGCAGTAGTCCTCTTCACTAACTCCACCTTTGCTGGGTCGTATGCGGCCGATGGTGATGTTGGAATAGGTGGGAGAGGTGGTGGTGGTGGTGGCATTAAGATGCCATCCTCCGTCACCTCCATCACCTCCTCCGTCTTCTTTTTCACCTTCTCCACTACTTTAACAATTTCCACTTCCAATGGGAATTCCCTGTCAGGTACGATTTGTGGTGGTGTGAGTGATAGTTGCAGCATTGCAGCGACTTCCACTTCCACCACCGCCTCATCCCCCTTGATAGCTTCCCCCTCTGCTACCTTTTGTCCTCCAACATCTTTTGTCCAGGAAGAAGTGATCGGTTGGAGTGGTGGTGTTGGCAGTGGTGGTTGTAGCATTTTATTGCTAGCACCTCCCACCGCCTCCACCTCCTCCTCCCCTAACCACTTCCCCTCGTCCATTTCATCTACTCGGGCGTCTGGGGAGTGTGCTTGCAAAAGCACATCATCCTCCAGTTGGCTCTCCTTTCGCATATCCATCTATATATAAAAAAATAAACTTACATCTTCATATGATGCTTATGCATTATATGTATGGCATGTTGTTTACCTTACCTTTCGGGCGATTTTTAAATATTAAAAATCGTCCTTACCTTTCTTCCACTGCACGGTACTGAACGTCGGGGATGTGAGGTACAGTTTTTCGGTATCCTTAACCCTAGTTGTAGTGCTGTGAATTAATTTTATTGAAAATCGAAAAAAAATATATTTATTTGGCTTGAGCTCAGACAGGCAAGGTGTTGCAAGTTTGGTTCGCGCCACGGGAATAAATCTTCCCATGGCCGTGTAGGGTATCAATTCTAGGAAATCTACATTGGTGGTGAGTAAGATGATAGTCTCCTGCGAGTCTTTATCAATGACGACGATGTCGAGTGGAATTTCGAAGCCGGAGTTTGGCATACTTTCAAAAGCGTAGAAGAACTTTGTATTTTGGAATTGTGGAGGATACCAGTTCTCCACCGTGGTTTGAATCTGAACCTGGATGCTGTCCGTGTAAAGTCCATCCGTGACCGTTATCGTGTACTCTCCAGCAAGAATCGTAGTGAGGAATAGTTGCACCTCATAATTTGTTGTTGACGCTTTGGCATCTGCCCTGCTCCACACCTCACCTCTAATTATTGATGGGTGACTGGAATCAATACTGACTGTAGCAAAGTCTACACTCCAATCCCCGTCGGTGACGAGAAGCTCATCTTCCATTCTCCAGTTCAGAGCTATTTCAGTATTCCAACTGGAGGAGGGCACGTTGAAAACAAGAGGGCCGGCTTGAGGGAACTTTGGAGGTTTGTTGTTTGTGTCCGTGATGGACAATGTGAGGAAGCATTGAATCTCTCCTGTGTCCGTTATAATAGAGATTCCATCACTTAGGGAGCTTCTGAATAAATTGGCAATTCCCGTACTGCCCAGGTGGTCGTTGAAGGCCGGGGAAATTGGCTGAATTCTAATAATTGTTGCACTTCCATCTGCACTCACCCCAAATTCTCCATATATGAGGTCCTGCATTATCGAGTGGTTGATGATGACTTTCTGCACACTTCCAGGGCGAATTAAAGCCCAATATTCGGCCAGGGATGTGCTTGCTGTAGCGTCGTCGAGTCCAGTAACATCCAGTGTTTGGTTATGGAAAGGGCAAAACAGGGGGTACACCTTGAATCCTTGTGTTATTACGAGCAGATTAGCTCCAAACACGAGCATATTAAGATATCTCATGATTTCTTGTGTGTGTTAACTCACCGATAATATTTTCAAACAGGTAAATATTTTCGTCACACAAATTGATATGAGGTATCTACAAAGGTCAGATCACTCAAAATTATTCACAATGACAGAGTTGCTTTTTCTATAATTTTACAAAGACAGTTTCACTGTCGAACTGGGATAGAGTCGTTTTAGATTGTTAGAATATATTTTTCTGGATACATCAGGTACGTGCTACATGAACGAAGAAAGTAAGAGGTTTTTTAAACCTTTTTATCCTGGTTTAGCTGAGCCTACCTAATGCTGCTGGTCCTAATCATTATGAATGGTGAATGGTACACGACAAGATACGACAAAAGAACGAAGATTCATTCCTGACGTACGAAGTCGGAATTCCTTTGTTTCTCATTCATGAATGAAGATATACACATATTACGAGTGCATGCATATATTTTTTTCTTGTATATATAAAATCCCAAACATCGACTACAGAGCACTTGAGGCTTTGGTAGTAATATATTTGACTTGTTCTTTGTTGGGGATTATTTTAGGATTATGGTTCTGAAAAGAGTAGAAGTGCTATGGGAAGGAAAATGACTTGATTTGTGTTCCACAGGTTGGAGATATTTGTTGGTATGGGCATGTGGCATAGACAATGATGAGCATTTCTTCGTTTTTTCCAAACTTGACATAAGAAGACTTGAGCTGAATTGAAGTATGCAATTTAATAAAAACAATAACGAAGAAAATAAACCTTCATATGTTTACATATCCGATACGGATATATGTCATCTGCAGGACCACAAGATAAAAATTTGAAGCTTTTATTGCATTTTTATTTCAATTCAAATAACATTATTTGCGTAAGTACTTTATCTGTATTTAGCGAATTTATTCTATTTATGTTGCCTATATTCGAGTTAAACATGTGCAGTAATCTATATCACAAAGTAATCATTCACTTCACTTGAAGAAGCACATCGTATATTAAACGTAGAGAACATTTTGTAAAAATGACATTGAGCTTGTAAAATATGAATGCTTACGATTAGTTTAATGACCTAGAATAAGATATATATTATAGCCTTTCGTAATCGGAATCGCTGTCATCATCTAAATTATCAATTTTCGTGTCAGCCCCTCCTCCTCCTCCACCACCACCACCTTCACCAGTTACCTTTGGCGTCGGGTCATCAATTGTCCTCACCTCATCCTCCGGAGCGAAAAGAACACGTGGCTTGGCTTCACTCCCTCGTCTACTCACACTCGATATCTTCCTCTCGGGCGGTGATTTCCCAGTGTTCTCTGGTGATCTTATTGGCCCCTCCTCGTAATCGGGATCAATCTCCTTTGGCGTTTTGATGTTCGACTTCTTCATTGGGGTACTGTACAACGGCGAATTGTCGACAGAAGGTTGAGCAGGGCTTGGAGCAGCTGAGGAATACGGAGGTGGCTCAGAGGTCACTCCAACAATGGATGTTTTCCTTGGATTTGGTGCTGGTTTCGGTTTTGGAGGCTCCTCATTTGAAAAGGCGGGATTTGTGAAGCCTGGCTCAGTGGAGGTGGCAGAGGCAGCTACGTTTCCAAGACTGGCTCGAGGATTTGCAAATCGGTAGCCACCAATATTGGGAGCAGGCGTGGTCGATGCAGGTGGAATTGAAGGTGAGCCAGCGTCGATAGAGGATTTTGGAATAAGGAAAGAATTGTCTCGGTGGAAGGGGGAGGAGGGTGGATTGAGGCTTGCTCTTCGGAGAAGATAGAGAACGTAGCCGATGACACAAATGGAACCTGCGCAGAGGACGCTTGTCACGATAACGGCGACGACGAGGCCAGTATTTTTGCAATCTTCGTCACCACCTTGTTCACCTGCGAAAAATTATAATAAATTACCTGAGTTGAATAACTGAAGTAAAATTAAAATATGAAATGGGGACAGAAGCGTGTGGGGCCCAAAGCTTACACGGACAAGGAGGACATGTGGATGGAGGATTTGTGCAAGGAGGGCAGGTACCACCGCCAGGAGGGCTGGTTTCGCATGGAGGACAAGCTGGACAAGTGCTTCCACCAGGTGGTGGGGTTTCAGTAGGAGGACAAGTAGTACCTCCAGGAGGGTCAGTTGTGCAAGGTGGGCAGGTGCTAACGTCGGGAGAACATGTGGTAGGTGGTTCAGTAGTACACGGTGGGCAAGGCGTACCTTCAGGTGGTTGGGTTGTGCAAGGCGTACCTTCAGGTGGTTCAGTAGTGCAAGGTGGGCAAGGCGTACCTTCAGGTGGTTCAGTAGTGCAAGGTGGACAATTTTCAGGAGAGCAAGTGCTACCTCCAGGTGGTTCGGTGGAGGTGCAAGGTTCACAAGTTTCAGGAGGAGGGCAAGTGGTACCTGGTGTTTCAGTGGAGGTGCAGGGTTCACAAGTTTCAGGAGGAGGACACGTGGTACCTCCAGGTGGTTCTGTGGAGGTGCAAGGTTCACAAGTTTCAGGAGGTGGGCAAGTGGTACCTCCAGGTGTTTCGGTGGTGGTGGAGCAATCGCAAGGTTCACAAGTTTCTGGAGGGGGGCACGTGGTACCTCCAGGTGGTTCGGTGGTGGTGGAACAATCGCAAGGTGGTGCTGTATCTGTCGTGGACGGGTCGCAAGGAGTTGTCGGCTCTGTCGTTGCATCTTTAAACGGCGGGAAAGTGATAACAATCGTGGTAGATCCCCTTCTCGTGTCATCCGAGACGACATAAGCCTCCAACTCAAACACAACGACCCTATTAGCTCCCAACTGACCCAATTCTGTGTCCTCCGACATATCTTCAATGAAGGTCAACGTCCAAGTCCCATCGCCATCGTCATCCGTTATTGAAAGAAAGTTAGGCAGTGTCCCCGGATCAATGACAGTTTCTTCTCCATCGGCAGTGGTCGGCGTAAGGGTGCCAATGTCAACTTCTCTGCCATCTGCTGGCCAATCAATCAACTGACTAATGTGACTTGCTTGGGGAAACTTTGGGTTATCCTGTGCACAAGGGGCGTCTGGGAATTTCAGGGTCAACGTGACTTGTTGACTTTGTCCACCCGGCAGATTCTCGGTTGCAGTGACTAACACATCTTCAGTTTGGCCAGTGAAGTCAACTTCCCTCGTGAACACGAATCTTGACGTGGCGGGATTGAAGTTGAGGTAGTCGGCGTCGGTAGCGATATCGAACGTGGTGGTATCAGGTGAGTCCCTGTCTACGACAATGATGTCAACAGGAACTTCGGAGCCGGAGCTTGGCGGAGTATCAAATGCATAAAAATAGTTGGTATCTTGGAATTCTGGAGGAAATATATTCTCCACTACGGTTAGAATCTCGACGTTAATAGGGGTCTCTTTTTCTCCATCTGTTGCGGTGATTGTGTACGTTCCAGCAACAACCCTGTCCAGGAATAATTGGACCCCGTAGATTCTTGGTGCAGAGTTGTCGTCCGACTTGGGGTAAACTACTCCTCTAATTATTGATGGCTCGTCGGATCTAATGTTGACGGTAGAAAAGCCTTCTGCCCAATCTCTGTCTGTGACGAGAATCTCATCCTGCATTCTCCAGTTAAGAGCTAGTTCTGTATTCCAACTGGTTGAGGGTACTGTGAAGGAAGGTGGCCCAGGCTTTAAGAACTCTGGACTCTTGTTGTTCGTGTCTGTGATCTTCAACGCGAGGAAGCATTGATACTCGTCTGAACCTGTTGTAAACGCAATTCCTTCCGCTAGTGTGCTACTGATGAAGGTGTCAATTCCAGTATCGTCCAGGTAGTCATTGAAGGCTGGAGTGATTGGAAGGATTCGAATAATTATTCCACTTCCAGTGTCCTCAAATTCGCCTCGCAGAAGGTCCTTCATTACAGGATGCTTGATGACCACTCCCTGGATACTTCCAGGAGAAAGTGTAACCTCAGCTTCGTATAGTACTTGGACATCCGTGGCGTCGTCATTTCCTTCAACTTCTAGTATGCTTGTGTTAGGTAAAGGACAAGGTAACTGGGAGAACACTGCGAATGGCTGTGCTAGGAGCAAAGTAGCTCCCAACACGAAAATGTTTAGAAATCTCATTGTGTCACTTTTCTATTTTCCCCTAAGTTGCCATTCCAAAAATGTATTTTTTATTTGAATTTTTTAAAAATTTGTCCCACCTCGCACCACACCTACACTTCACTTGTTCAGGTTGGGAAAGAATGTCATCGACGCAAATGGAATTTGAATGTGATGTAGTTAAATCATTGATATGAAGGTGACGACAGTGATCGATATGGAGAAGATAAGACTTTCACATGCAAAAAATAAAAGTGACCAAGAATTATTGTGTGCAAAAGCAAAACGTTACATTTAGCATGAAGCAATACTGCCTTCTGGTAACATAATTCATAATTGTATTGGAAAATATTATGAACTATATACATGTCTGGGTGACAAAACTGTCATCCCAATTGAGAGTTATCATGATGTTTTTATGATACGTGTTCGTGTGAATATCATTGTTCTTATCACAATTGATTGACTCTCCACTGAAATCTGAAACATGACTGTTTTGGCTGGGATGGAGTATAAGCGATGGCATCAGAATTCAGATAATACGTTTCATTTGTTGCACGTTTAACATTGAAAATCAATCATGTAGATTTATTGAATGTAGAAAAATATGCAGACTGCCATCAGCGGTATTGAGAAGAATATGTAGATTGGAATAATATGAGACATATGAAAATTGTATGGTTGACGTAGACATCTTTTTTATGTTACCACTTTATCATCATCAATAACTACATTATATATGTACAATATATGTTATGCATAATTAGCGATTGTATACATTGCACTTTTTATTATTTCAAATGATTATTTTATCAATATAACTATAATCAATAAAATGTACTGCTTGCTTCGATATATCACGAGTAAATTGAGAGCGTCTGTTTAAAACTTGAGTATTTTCCCCATGAATTTCCTACTTTCACATACTTTCCGATAGCCATTCAAGCGTGGCTCTTCTTGGATAAGGATCCCAGAAAATCTCAAAGATCACAATGTACATGCCCGTAGTAGCAAACCTGAACCGATGGTAGTCTGGATCGCAAAATCTGGAGAGAAAAAATGACGTCAATAAGAAGATTACTTACAAATTCATGAAATAACCTTGAAAAATGTGGCTAACATATACTTACACAGATTCTTCATTCAGCTGCAATCCTGTAAATGTGAAAACCCTGATTGACTCACAACCACAAGCCATACTCCCACCACACAGGTTTAAATGGGAGTTTGTAATCTCCAATCGAAGCATGTAGTTTGATGGCTGAACCATTTTGTAATTTTGCGAGATTACAAAAGCATTCAAGGTTCCTCTTGCTGCTGTCTCGTTTTGAGTTGGGATTTGCAAACTTCCAGAAACGTCTGGAATTGCGTTGAAAGCAAAATGCTCCCCTTGAAGGTAGTAGGACTGGCTACCGATGCCTTCATAACTCAAGTCGAATCCATGTCCGAAGCTTCTCTTTGTTTGGAAGACGACAACGATCAAGGAGCCGTTGACGGTGACTTGGTTTACTGAGCTGGGTGGTCCGAGGAGAGCGGTAGCTTCGTGGCCTTCTCGAGAAAAGGTGAAAATGTGGAGTGGGTCCACTTCAGATTCGTTGATTCCGTGGGAGTTGAGGGTGAATTGGACTTGGAAGAAGTCGGGGACGTGGAGGGTGAAGGAGCAGAGTTCATCCGCGTCGTAGGTTTGATTGAGGCGGTATTGGATCCGGCCTGAGTTTCCGTAGCTGGTTTCACCACATTCCGTGAGAAGTTGGGGTGGAGGGCCTTGTGTGGAGGTGGAAGGAGGTGGAGTTGTTGTGGAAGGTGGAATCGTTGATGTTGGTGGAGTAGTTGTCGTGATATCTTCTGTTGTGGTCGAGGTGGGAACAGTCGTAGTAATCGATGTTGTCGTTTCAGTTGGAGCGGAGGTGGGTTCACTTGGCTGCTCGGTAGGTCTTGTTCCTCCAACGCATTCTGGAACATTCGCTGGAAAGTCACATGCCTCGATTTGGGGATTGAAGTAAAGATAATCCGGACAAAGTAATACTTCTTCGTGCCCATTGTCGCAGACATAGAACATGGTACAGTCTTCATGAGGCTTGATTATGATCCCGAATGGCGGACAATCTTGGCTTGATAACTGTTAAGAAGAAAAAGAAAACATACAAATTAAAATTCAAAATTAGTTACAAACAGTTGCTTCATCCACATCTTTACTATTAAGACTTACAGCCACAAGTGAAGCCAAAATGAAGAAACTTAGGTTTATAAACTTTGCCATTGTAAAATGCAGAAGATTCAGAGGAGACGATGCTTGTAAATTCTATGAAAAGAGGTTCTTTACAAAATGATACATGTCTCGGAGTAATCCATTTGTTTTATAGGGGCAAGTGAAGAGGTTCAAATTATTTAATGATACCATTCAGACCGGACTCAAGAATCAGGAAGGAAAACACGAGATATTATGAAATTTTAGACGGGTATTGCGTGATTCTGCCAATCATCATGAATGTGTGTATGTAAACTTACAATATGGATGATGAAACTAATTGAAATATTGATGATAAGCAGAGACATTTGGATTGAATTTTGGGTAACTCAAGTAGCCAGAGTCAGACAAATCATGATTTTGTCAAGTATCTATGTGGAATCGTTTATGGAATCTCATAGGCAATTGTCATCATGCTCTGGAACAGAGTCCAGTTCGGACTGCAGATCAAGGTGTCATTGAACATTGTTTGAAACGATGCAAAATACAAAGCACATCTGGTCAATACTTCACAAACTAATAACATTCAAAGTTTGTAAATTCAATCACGTTTCCTTTTCGATGTTTTGAAAAATTTGAGTGAGCTATCGTTCATATCTTTCTTTCAGGAAATCCACGACTGGAAACAAAAAAGTGGAATTTCATGAAAAGTTTGGTGTGTACACAGGCATTTTTGTACGACAGCTTTGACATCTTGACAAGTGACAACGTGCGTATTTGCGACAGGAGCATGAAGATTTTAATCATTATTGCGTGAAATGGAATGCAGTCGATCATGATATAACAAAAATATTGCCCACGAGTTTGATACATGTGTGTCCTGTCTGAGGATTATCTCTTTACAATTTACGTAGGTACAAGCTCAATTAATTAACTGATATTGATTTTGACATATCTTCGCATAATCCAAAATTCCAAAACATGTATGTAGACGTCAGCAACACCTACACTCGAAATGATCTTGGGAAACTTTGCACTCTTTTTTCTGGTATGAAAACTGGACACGTGAGTGAGCTTAGTTTGTCAAAGTCAAAATCAATTAGGTAACGAGGTGAATTGCGTCAATGACTACAATTTTCAAGTGTGCGAAAGCAAACATCAACTTTCGGAATGCTGCGTAAATTACATAATTATCGATTCTTTCATGAGCATAGGATTTATATATTTATATCTTCTTTAAACAAAATTTATTTCAATAGGAATCCACGTTTACAAAATACAATTAAATAATTTCTCCTCCCTACGGTCCATCTGACATCCAAGTGAGCTGAGCTTGAGTTGCGTACGGATCATCAGACACGCTTAGAACAACGATGTACATTCCCATTGTGACGAAGGAAGATCTGTGATATCTTTCGTCGCAAAATCTGGAACAATTATATTTGAAAATGAATTATAGTTCAACAATTCAATCGAATAATGCTGCAAATGCATAACTTCAACAAAGAATACATTCAACTTACAAAACTTCATCATTCAATCTGCCTTCAGTGAAGCTGTAAACTCGAATGGACTCGCATTCGCATTGCATCACATCTCCGCAAACATACAACTTCGCGTCGCTAATTCTCAACTTCATCGAGTAGAAACTGGGCTCCACGACTTTATGGTTTTGAACAATTGCGTAAACATTCAAAGTGCCCCTTGCCTCATCCGCGTTTTGCGTTGGCAACGTCACATTCCCGGAGACATCCCGAGTGACATTAAAAACTTGATGATTTCCTTGGAAATATGAGTTACTTCCAACTCCTTCGAAACTCAAATCGAACCCTGTAGCTCCATATCCAGTTCTTCCTGGACGGAAGACGACCACAGCCAAGGAGCCCGAAACATAAACTTGGTTGAGGGGATTGGGTGGGCCAAGATGAGCAGTTTCCAGATGACCTTCCTTTGAAAACGTGAAGATATTGATGGCATTCAGGGCGGAACTGTTGAAGCCGTGAGAGTTGAGAGTGAATGTGATCCCGGAAAAGTCGTTGTGAATAATGAATGTGCAGAGCTCGTTGTTGTCGTAGGGTTGCTCCATGCGATACAGAATGCTGCCAGAGTTGCCGTGTGCAGTTTCCCCACATTCGGTTAGAATCACAGGCAGACCTTCTGTTGTTGTTGGGGGAGGAGTGGTAGTTGGCGATGAGGTGGGTTCCTCTGTGGGAGTAGTTGAAGTTTCATCTGTGGGTGGGGGTGTGGTAGTTGTCTCTTCAGTTGGAGGGGTGGAAGGAGTAGTGCCACCTTCTGGAGGTCTTGTTCCGCCAACGCATTCTGGCACATTTTCTTGAAAGTCGCATTGATCAATGGTGGGATTGAAGTAGAGGGGTGGAGCGCAAGACATCACTACCTCGTTCCCATTGTCGCAAATGTAATATTTTGTGCAGTCGTGGTGCGCCCAGATATCTTCGGGATTGCATTGTTGAGTGAAGGCATCCTGTCACAACATAAAACAACGATAAGTTTAATTTAATTAATATAATTTTTATTTTTTTTTTATGTTTTTAAAGGTTGAAAACTTACGGTGGCGAGTGATGCCAAGAACCAAAAGCACAAAGTTCTCTTTAAATTTGCCATTTTGTAGTGTCTCGCGTGGGATTCTTCACGAACGCAGAAGGAAAATGAGGTTCATCCCAACGCAGACCTCGGGTTAATATATCTTTTTCTGCGGACTGTTAAACCCGGAGCGAGATGACAGTTGCTAATTCGATCATGAGATAAGCTTGATGAAATATTTATCAAATGTTGCCAATGAATGTACGTACGTACATGGCTTTTGTATACATTCGGTAAGAGTTTCAATCAAAGTCGAAGTAAAATCAATGTGAGACACGAGTGAGTTAAATGGGCTCAATTCAACACAAACATAGCAACTTAACCTTATGATTTCAACATGACATGGGTAAAATCAATACGATGATAACCACCAAATAACCTCGGCATATATTAAGGCAATTGTGTGCGTTTTTTATCACGTAATCCTTTGCATGGATTGACATAATGACGATCACAAATTTGACAACTGAATTATGTCTTCATATATGTATTATGGTTAAGCGGAGTAAGTTAAATGGGAAAGGACAGATTTGAAGGATTTTAACTGCCTAATGCCAGTCAGATTTCATGAGAGGAGAGGAGGTATTCAGAACGATTTTGAGACAGGCATAATATATCAATCTTCGGTTTCGCCAATTTCTACTGAACTGGATAAATCCTCCTGAAATTGTATACAAAAGATAGAGTAGCAAGAACACGAATAGGGAGCAACGATAGAGAAAAACAATACAAAAACGGTGCATATGAAGCCCAAGTGTACTCAACAAAGATGTTCGGCAGCCACACATTCGCTCGAAGATCTAGTGTGGAGAAATGACTTATATGACGAACATATAATCATCACCTCTCGCACATAAAAACTACTTAAATCTACATCCAACTAGGTATGCTCGCTATGGATATTAGTACTAAAACCCCAACTCAAGTTCCTTTGGAATTTTCCTGCTTATAATTTCCCAGTTTGAGCTGGTTAATTGATTTTAGCATTCGTTCCACTCCTGCTTACTTCGCATGTAAAATTGACAGTAATTGTGTGTAGTCGAAACAAAGATCACCTAGTCACATAGAATCTGGCATTGTGTACAAATACTGAGCAAGGTAATAATTATGTGTAAGGAGTTTATATTTAAAGTAACTTGGAAATTTTAAATGTATCAAAAACATATGTAAATTTAACAATAATACATGCGCATACTTAAAATAATTTCAGCATGTCTCCAAAGCAAGTACTTCAAATTAAACCAGAAGAATTCCTAAGGTTCAAGGATCCATTCACAATTCCCACAAGGTGTTTGCTAACCTTGAGGAATCCGTCTGAGAGGCGAGTATGCTTCAAAATCAAAACAACTGCTCCGGATCATTATCTCGTTCATCCCACCCACGGGTTTGTGCAACCTCACACTTCAATTTCAATATCCATCGAGTTGAAGCCATTTGAAGGGGTGCCTCAAGAGAAACAAGACAAATTCGTCGTTCAGTCAACTTTCGCAACTGATAACCAAGGAGCCGAATTTGATACTGTGTGGAAGAATGTTCTAGCCTCTGAGTTGATGGAAACGAAACTGATGTGCGTGTTTGAACTGCCTTTAACTCATAACGCTCATGATAATCGTGACCACGATAAAGAGGACGAAATCACCTTTTTGCAGTTCAAAGTCGTGTCCCTGAGCATTGAAAATTTAACATTGAGGGAGGAACTGCAACGAGTTAGAGAAGAATTGTTGAAAAATAAGGAAGGAGGAAAACGAAACTATCTGACAAAGGGATACGTCATTTGAATTGAAGTGAATCTCGAATGTATTGATTATATAGTTTAGCATTTTTAAGAGTATTGTGCAGCATATTCTTATGTAGTGAAATGATAAATTATTTGTTTGCCGAGTGCTCATATTTTCTCTCTGAGCGACACTTATCCCGATCTGAATTTCTTATGGCACATATACAAAAAAATGTAACAATTAATTTATTTTTAGTTCAATAAAGCAAACATATACAATGCAATTTTGCACAAATCGATTTTCAATGCATTGATCGAACAAATATCATGAAATGATGAAGCAAGCAGGAATATTTTACACTCTGCCAATTGCTTATGTATCGCTTACAATAACAGTTTGTATGGAATTTTGCACGGCATCAGGCAATCGCATTTTCATTGCATTTCAAATCGCTGATTACGATTTTGTGTGTGTTAAACTTGAGATAGCAACAGAAATGGATTGATACATTTCCAGTTGCGTCGCTCCTTGCTGAATGACGACCATCCTCTCTAAATCGTTAAAAACAAAAACGCGAGGGTTTTTGTTGGGAGTCTGCTGTCTGGAAAAGATAAGATCATATACTTTATCAAAGTTTATTTAAAGTTGTGCCGCAGCTCTGAACTAACAAAAAGGCCATATTTCGTGCAGTACAGTACTTCATAAATAACAAACCAGATTTAATTTGAATTAGTCAAGCATTAGTGTTGTGACTTGTGACCTTATAGTCAATTTTTCAAAACTCAGAGAATAGCAACCTTTCCATTGACCGGCTACATTTCCTGAAAGTAAGTACTACATAAACCACTAGTGAATGTGGCAGTGTCTCTACTAGCTCGCTGGAGTCATCCGGCGTGTATTTTGTAAGCATGGACTCGTTGGAACAGGTACTGCAGAAAAATCCAAAAATACACATTGTACATTATATTACACGAGCAGATATAAATACCTGTAATATTATGCGAATTATTTTTTCAGGTAGAGATAATTAGCCCAAATCAGCTCACACCTTGCAATGAAGCAGACTACGACATTTCATCAGGCAATTGGGGTGAGATTATCATAAAATGTATACATTTAGGTCGGAACATTATGAAAAAGAAAATATGTGCATGCGAAATGCCTGCGAATCATAATTAGTGTTTCAATTCCATAAAGCATACTGATTTCATTTCGTACTCTAATCCGCATACATTGCCAGGCTCAGTTTCTACACAACTTGGCGATAACATGGCAATCGTTGACGATGATATTGTCGAAGACGACATACTTGAGGAGGATATTATTCAGCATGCATTCCTCCCCAAGAAGATTTCGCTGAAGTTTCAAAATCATGTGGAAATCGAGAATAGGATGTTAGACTTGGCGCTCAGTACCCTTCTGGACTTGAAACTCCTCCAACTAGACAAAGTTGTGGAAACGTTCCAGAATTGGAAGCAGATTCAGCTCTTCCTTCAGCCACAAGAGGAATTTGTGACAAAATTTCGAAATCAAATCAAACACCTTCAAATTGGGGACTCAACTCCAATCTTCATTCGGAAACAGAACTGTACCATTTTATTCACAAAACTGGAAGAGAATATAATGCAATGCAAGACTTTTAGATCCTCACTCCCAAATGAAACTGTAATGGGCACTGCGGGCTCTCTTCGAGCAAGGTTTCCAGAAACGGTTGATGTCATCCTCAACCAAGATTTTCTCTGCTCTGACAGCTTCGCTTTGCAGTTACACGAGCTTTCCGCGAAGGAGTTTGAGATGACCTTGCCAAAAAGAAAATCAGGTGATTATTTGGTTCCGGACACTCATAATGTGCCTGAGCCATATCTAGTATCTGATTGGATTGTTGGACAACTCGTCCCTGGAAATCATTCCACGCCGAATGTAACCGTCACGAAGAAAATACGAGATGAGGTAAGATTTCTTTCCTCTGAAAATCAATCATTTCCTTTCCGTCGCTCTGGCATGTGGACTTCTATCAAAATAACGTTAGCACTGAAAATCAGAGAGAATGTGAAATCTGAGGACAATGCAAATTCGATTTATAAAATCGTAATGTTACATTTGCTAGCAAATCTTGGAATGACTTATGCGCAAGTCCCTAAAGTTAGATTTGATTTGACATGTCAAATTTTGGCAAAATTTGGGAGGAGAGCGAGTAAACTTGAGAAGCTAAAAGTTAACTATCGGAATGAAGACTCAAACCAGTTGACAAAGAGCATTTTCTTTGCAAAAGGCGATTGTCTAAAATATGTCCTCAACGTCTCAACAGCTCTCAACGTAAAGATTATAAGCCTCTGGAATCTTATCAGCACAAGTTCGAATGAACCCGTGAGCCCTATTTTTCGTACCAAAGATGAGATCAAGGTAGATCTTCGTCATGAGATCCTTTTTCTAGATGAATTAATTGAAACGAGATCAACTTCACCTTTTGAACAATCATCAGGAAACATTCCAAATATAGACAATATTCCTCTTGCAGAACTAAAACGGTACAAAACATTCCAATCCAGTTTCCAAGCCCATTTGAGTGGTGCCTCGTATGAGCTAATGACTTGGCTTCATGACACCCAACTTTTAATCAAGACTTGCCTTCACTTGATCGAAAATCAAGCTGAAACATTGTCCAAAGTATTTTTCATGTACATATCAAAAGCATTGTCATTTTACTAGAATCAATCCGATCCTGTTGGCTACAGCCAAATGGTCCTCTGCCTCCTCAAACTTATCCAAGCTCTGGACAAGATCACAACCAGAGCGCATCCGCTCCTCCTCGAATACAAATCTGGAATCAATGTACAAGATTTTGAGGTCCTGTTGCTCCCACAAGTAGATGACATGAATCTTCTAGAGGAAATTCTCAATTATTTCGAAGGTCGAAACGAAATCGGAAGATATGGAGGAATATTGAGTAGCACTCAAATTACAGAGCACACATTTTCCGTCAGATATGCCACGAGTAGCCCAACCATGGAAAAGTTGCGAACGGACTTTATTGAACAGACGGAAAAAGGTATTTTAGCAAAATACAGAGAAATTGAGGCAGCTCGAATAAAATGTCAGGAATTGAGTAACCAAATAGCCAAGGAAGAATCCTGCAGCTGCCATTGGGTAAAACTAAACGGGAAGTCAATTATAAGAACTTGCAAATACTGCGATTTGATAAGTTCATTAAACAGCGCCAGATATTCTGTACGTGAATATGAACAGCTCTTGCCAACAGAGGAACATTTGCAGCGATCTATTATCTTTGACCTTTTGATCCCATCGGAACTGGCGTCCCTTCGGGATGCTTTGGCCCTTCTCAAATTCGAGATTCTGCGAACTTCCTCCTTCAACGATAGAAAATCTGCGGGAAATTGGGAGGATTATTTGCGAATGAGGGGATGTCAGCATACCCCAACTTCAAAGGTTGTGAAAATGGGAAGCAACCAGAAGGCAGCTTCGATGGGGTGTCCGGATGTACTTCTCAAATCAAAAGAGGACTTCATTGTCGACAATCAGATGGACTCTGCCTACTTTCACGATCCGGCACGAGTTGGAATAATAGCCAGCGGGAAGGGGAATGTGACTGTGAAGGATTTCTGCACATTCCAAATTGAGAATACTGCTTCTCCAGACAAAACTCCGTATGACAATGATCATCTTCAAAATGCCCTCACCAACACGACCCACACCCAAAACAAAATCATCGCAAAGACTTGCTCTGCCCATCTTGACATATCCGTCGCCGAATTCATCTCCTTCGGTTCACTCAGATCAGGTCATCGAACTCAAATGAGGAACCTCTACAGAGCAATATTAAACCGAAGTTTATCCCTCGAAAAGGAACCTGTCGCAGCCCTCATCATGCAAGCATTATGGCAACTTGGACCGAAGGACAAGGAAGGTGTTCGAGAATCACACGCTGAACTCCTTCAAAACGCCAACTTCAACAACGAACTTCTTTCAGTTCTGAGCGAAGTTGTGGACACAAACGAAAAGAACTACAGTAGCCCATTCATCCTTCTCATTGTAATTGTCATCACCACAAGAATGATTGAACTTAACACCGAAAGCCATCAAAATGGATACAAGCTCCTCCTCAAATGTCGCCAAGTTATCGACAACTGGGCTGCCACAATTGAAGCTCAGATCAGTAAATACGAATTTGTTCAAAGTTCCAACGAAAACTTAATTTTCCTAAGATCCTGCCTTCTGAAAATTTCTATTTGCTCCTGTTTCACTTACAAAGTTTCATCCTCAACTTCAACAACAAACTTGCTTGATGTCATTTGTCAAAATCCATACGACATCCTCCACTGGCTTCAAACAATTTCTAGAATTAATGATTTGACAGCTGCTCGTGTTGACGAAAATTTGTCAACTTTTGCCAAACCATTTTTGATGATTGCTCGCTCCGTACCATTTCAGCTGGAAACATGCACCTTGTTTTCCAATGTCCTCAGTATTTCCGGATGTCTTCATAAATTTGCGAGTCAAAAATGGGGCGAGGCACAAGACTGCATTCTTGAAGGTTATTGGGAGAAACATCCTGGCCATCAGAATGTATTTTTTGCATCGTATATCGAAATGAGCTCCAACTCCAGCAAACATGTGCTAACTTTTGACTTTCACCAAGGCCAGTTTCTCGTCGATGGCTATCCAGTTGGTTTGCTTCCCAAAGAAATTATCAACCATAATTTGTACCAACTCTACTTCAAGGGAATTCAATTCAAGGTTCGGAGAAAGGGAGATTCACAAATTTTCGTAACTGACGAAATTTTTCATGGAAGTCGTTATGAATTTTTCATGAGGCAAAAAAACCTTATCATCCGAGGGACTGATGAGCCCTTCAAGAACATTTTAGAACTGCTGGAGCCTTCCAAATTTAAAGATGTAATAAATCCTTCATTCATCGAAAAATATACGCATTGGCTTGATGCCAAGAAGAAAGTAGTCTACTTCAAACGGAGACCAATTGAAGACTCCGATTACGACCTTCCTCCAGAACTCACTCTAACACTGGAGGGATCCAAGTGGATCTTACTTGATTCATTGTCTAAAAAATATTTGCTGTCAGTTAACTCCCAAGGCTTTGATCAAATCTCAACAGTACTCTCCAGACTTGAAGAGAAATCAAACATAAATATTGTCCTTGATAAGGAAACAGGCCTAGTGACTTCCCTCTTGCCAAGATTACAACTCTCATTTCACTTGAGCGAAGAAGGCCACCTCTCCAGCGTCGAGTATCCAGATTACATAGTGTCCAAGGTTCAATTTCTTGGAACACTTGTTGGTATCCAGCAAGGAATTCTCATCGAGAACGTTATATCAAGCAAAGGCGGCGTGACAATCACGAAGAAAATTATTCTAATGCCCCACGGCCACATTCAAGTCTCTCCTCCTGGAAGAACCAACCATCACCAAACAACTGAGATTAATTTGTCAACCTTGAGGTCCCCTAAATTCTTCACATACGAAGTGGACTCCGTTTTGAATAGGTTGGTCGGTGGAAAAAGCAAAGCTGCTTGGTTGTACCTTGCTGCCCTTCACGGTGCAACATCCTCCAGTCTTCCAGATGCTTTCACGGGACTCACTGGAACGGAAATGGCTATGTGGATTCTCCAATCTGCCATGGTCTGGTCAGGCTCTCCGTACGATGAGGAATCCCTTAAAACTCTGAAAATAATCAGGAAATTTTCTCCAGTTCGCACGTTTCAATCAAAACAGGACATCATTGAAGTCACAAAATGGGCAGGTCTGTCAGAAATGGCAGCTTTTGACGGATTTAAGATAGCTGTGGAGCGCCTCCTTCAGGACAGTAAACAATTATCCTTTATATTCCCCCAAGATAAGGAGGAAAACGGGAAGAAAAAGGGAAACGAGAAAGAAAAGGAAGTAAAGCGAAGGCTACTAACGAGGTCATATTACAGAAGTTTACCTTTCTACAATCAAGATGTGTCAGTTAAAGACGACTACATTTGCCCATCTTATCAAAGACCCAATGACTTTCTTGGAGGAAGATTTCAACTTCGGAGAGTCAACTCTTGCGCGAACCTTATCTTCGTTTCGCAAATCAGGTACTTGAACAAAACAGTTCTTCACACATATCTACTTGATCATCTGCGAAGCTATGATTTGACCTCTTACCTCGTCCGTGTCGACCCACTCCATGCCCCAAAAGAAATTCATAACTTCCATGGACAATTTTCGCTCGAGACATTATTTGAGACGAATTTGAGATCCGAGTGGCTGACTTTGTACAAGTATGCTTCCTCTCCAGAACGACGTTTGGACAACGACGAGGACATTCATGCGTGGTCCATATTTCTCTCAGCGATGGCTTACAAGGAACATCCCATTGAGCACATAGTTGGTCTCCACTTAATTTCCCAATTCGCAGCCGTCATTGAGTTTCCACAGGTTCCAGATTATGTTAAATTGGAGGAAAGGGATATCCCAAATTACAGCAGCCCATCAGCCAACAAATTTTCTCAAAATGAAATCAAAACAATTCTCGACTCCAACAAAGTAAATTTCCGTGCGAGGAAATTACAATGCGTACGGAATTCAAAGGGTATTCTCGAGGACGAGGATATAAAGAAGTACAAGTTTGAACAACAAAAGTTCATCTCTCAGCAGGATTCCGATATCAAATCAGTTATCATCCAAATTGAATTTTTATGGAACAAGGGTAGATTGAATGTAGAAAAGCAAGCCATAAAATGTAACGAAGAGTATGTCGATTACAATCAAGCAATTGTCCAAATCAACCGAAAATTGAACATTTGGTACAATAATCTGAAGTTGAAAAAATTTATCGAAGAAGTGCAAGTCCTTGTCAGATCCGACTTGTATGAAAATGTACGTTTAAAACTTGAGGAAAATCTATCCTCACAAGAAACATTGAATGATTTTAGAAACCTTGAGTTTGCTTCGGTGAACTATTTTACCACAAATGATCACCTCGAAAGATTCGAACTTGAGGAATTATTGAAATCTTTGCCTTCTTCCGGAGAGCAGCTTGAAATGTCGGTAAACACTTTCGAATTAGGAATGCTTCCAATCAGACAAAATATTTCAGATTTGCAAGAATTGCAAGCAATTTGCAAAACTGAAATTGACAACTTGTTCACATTGCTCAACGCTGAATTAAGCAATTCGACCGAAAAAGAAATATTGCTTAAAACAGGGATCGCTCCAAGAGTCACTCCACTTTTTATGTCACAACTTCTTGGAAATTGGGAAATACAGCGCAATTTCGATTTATACAACTACATTGGAGCATTAGTTGTTACCTTCGTCCATCTACGACGAGCTCAAAGATGCATCCTATTCGAATCGAAAGGAGACGCTTTCGCAACCGAGCTGAGCAAAGAATTGGAAAATCCTGGACATGAAAACTGGAATCCTGCAGAATATCCAGAGTGGCTACTTCTAGAACTGGAGCTCGATTTGATGATTCGACCTGTTCAGGTTGAGGTGGCGAGGCAGATGATGAGGATGCCGGGTGGAGGGAATGGAGTAATGCAGCTGAACATGGGCGAAGGGAAGACTTCTGTCATTGTGCCAATGCTTTGCTCTACTTTGTCAAATAAGAACACTTTATGCCGAGTCACCGTTCTCAACTCCATTTTCAAGACAAATTTCAACATCCTGGCCTTCGCTATTGGAGGGTTGCTCAACAGGCGGTTGTGCACTGTTCCATGTCGACGGGATATGGATCTGTCAATTGATAACGTCAACAGCATACACCATTTCTACAAAGCATTTATGCACGTGAGAGGAGTAATGATTACACTTCCGGAGTACAGGCTCTCCTTCCGACTTAAGATTTTTGACAATATCAGCAAAAACTATGCATCTCTTGCCTCTCTTGGCTTAGAACTTTTGAAAGTAGAAAACTGGCTTCGCAGTCACGCTCGAGACATTCTCGATGAAAGCGATGAGCTGCTCAGCGTCAAGTACCAACTCGTCTACACAATTGGCACACAAGGGCCAATTGACGGGGAGAACTTGAGGTGGGATATCTGCAAAGGTATTTTGCAAATTGTCCAAAACATTGCACCAGAGTTGGATCCAGCTGAAATCGAATTCGACTTGGCTCAACGCAATCAAAACCCTGAAAAATTCCAACATTTTCGCATTTTGAAGGAAGAATGCCATGACCAACTACGCGACTCTGTGACACACCAAGTTTTAAATGAAATGCCCTTGCTAACTCAAAATATGAGGGCAAAGGTCAAGTCATTTTTGATGGACGAGAATATATCACAAGAAGACCACGAAGATGTTATGAGGACATTTCAGGACGATGATCTCCTTCAAAAGAAAATGTTAATCTATTCAGGCTACATTCGCGGAGGTGTTCTCACCTTGGCTTTGACAAAGCGATGGCGTGTTGAATACGGAGTGGATCCGAATGGGCGTCGTCGAATGGCTGTCCCATTCCGAGCGAAGGATGTCGCCGCAGAGAGAACCGAATTTGGACACCCTGACTTGGCAATCATTTTAACCCATCTCAGCTATTATTATTCTGGCTTAGCCGATGGGCAACTGATGGAATGCTTTGAATGTTTGAAACGTAAAATAGCTCCAGAGAGTATTTACAGTTTATGGATTCAACCAATTTCAAACAAAGTTCCGAAATCCTTACACAACTACTCCAGCCTCAATATCAACGATGTTGCCCAACGGTCCGAAATATTTAAGCATTTAAAGAAGCACAAATCTGTTATAGATTTTTGGCTGGCGAACAGAGTATTTCCAAAGGAGTCGAAGCAATTCCCAGGGAAAATCGTGACCACAGCTTGGGACCTCTGCTACGAAAAGAACAAGTATCCAACAACGGGATTCAGTGGAACCAATGACTCGAGTGTGCTCCTCCCTTTGAACATTCCTCAACATGATTTGCCCCAACTCCTTCAAACTAACAAGAATCTGGAGAAAGTCCTGCTCCGACCGGAGAATGCAACCGTGAAGGGCTTACAAATGGGCGTGACCTGCGAACAAATCCTGGAAGAAATGACGAAGGATAATCTCAGGATTCTAATTGACGGTGGTGCTCTAATGCTGGACTGCGACAACGAGCAAGTGGCTAAACTCTGGTTGAAAGTCGATCCTGGAATTGAGGCAGCTGTCTACTTCAACAAAGACAATGAAATCATGGTCAAGTCCAGAGTTGACGATCAGAAAACCAATAATCCAAAACACAAGCGAAAGGACATCCCACTCGAGCTATCCCCATTTAGAGGACGACTTGGTCAGTGTGGCGTCTTTCTTGATGATCAACACACTCGAGGAACCGACCTCAAGTTTCCCGTTGGTTCCAAAGCTTGTGTCACCGTTGGAACTCGAATGAGGCGGGATAAACTGATGCAGGCATGCATGCGGATGAGAAAACTGGAACAAGGTCAAGGCCATTCTGTATCTTTCTATTTGTCCCACGAAGCATTCATCAAAGTGAGGGAAGAAAATGAAAGTGGAGTCACCACCCAAGGCGTCATCAGCTGGGTGACTTCAAACACGAACGAGTTCAACGAAGAAGGCCTACTCTACTGGGCTCTAGCTGGAAGGAATTACGCTCAAAAGTTGGCAGCAGAACAGCTGTTTGAAATTCAGCAACATTTACAAGATTCACCAAAAATTTTATCCGACCAATGTGAAGACAAAGAAGTCACTAAACTTCTGGAAATGTATGGAGCCCACACAACGAGAGAATTACTTTTGAACCTTGTCCCGAAGTGGTTCAAACAAACCAAGAAGAAACTGGAAAAGCTCAACCGTGGCAGTCCAGTCCCTGCGGAAGTACTGGAGAAAGTTGATGCCACATGTTCACTCGTTTTAAAGAGATGCAGAGAAAATGTTCCAGACAAGACATATTTGTCCAGTTTCATGGACGAAGAGCAAGAGAAGGAATTGGAGAAGGAGCCAGAGATTACGGAGGAGCGAGAAAGACAAATTTCCGATAAGGCGAACGATGTAATCCCCTCACTGCATAAAAATGTTACAAGAGTTGTCAAAGCTGGAATGGAAATATCAGTCATGGATGGAATCCGGAAGGTTAGCGACATTTTCGAAGACACCTCCTTCAAACACCTGATTCAAGGTGAGTTCTGGGTCGGCCAAGTTTTCGCAACTCAGGACTTCATCTCCGTCATCGAAAATGATGAGGACATTGAAACGAACATGTTTCTAAGACCTGTGGAGTATCTAACCATCCGTCAAAGTCCAGAGTCAGGTAGGCCACAGGTGCTTTTGCTAAGTCCATTTGAGGTTAATGCCCTATTACCAGATTTCAGGAGAGGAAAGACCGCCCTCCGACTTTACATGTTCAATCCGAGAACATTTTTGAACCAAGACATCCTCCTGAACAACATCAAACTTCAGTTACCCGTTCCCACCGAATCCTCCAAGATTATACTTCCAGAGGATGGCGAGGAAATGGCTTCACTTTCTTTGGTATCCGGAAACCTTTACTTTAAAAGTATGAACGAGCAGAAGGCATTCGCGAGGTTTCTCGGCTTGGTTCCTCGACCTTGGGAAGAGCAGCAGCAGAAAGCTTTTGACGAAGGGAAGATCACACAAGCAGGCTTCCTCAAACCTGAGCACAGGGAAGAGTTGTGGATGCATTGTCAAGTGAGTCCGTCCCACACATGTCCATTCTTGGTTCGCCGAACCAGTGGTTCGCAAAAAACGAACCAATCCAACGAACCAAGCCAATCGGCTGGTTTGGTTCGGCTTGGTTCGCTAGCGAACCAAAATTTTGCTTGGATTGGTTCGGCTTGGTTCGCTTGCGAACC
>JAQFZW010001603.1:0-24881 GCA_034687055.1 Heteromurus nitidus
AACTTTTAGCCAGAAAAATAATAAAATGTGAGGACACCAATATCATCTTTTTCTCTCGAAAGGAAATTTAAGAGAAAACGAGTCCAATTTCCAGTGAATGAATGCGTTTTATTGTTGTAGTTACAAGTAAAACGCCGAAAAACGCTTGCGTTTTGCTGAGAGTTTGTGTGTGTGTGTGTGTGAGTGTGAGGAAAGTGAAGAAAACGTGCTCTTCACTCTTTTTTTTCTATCTCCACATCCCTGGAGACGCTTCACGACATAATTTCGCAGACATGCAACGCATGCACACGGATCTTACGAAATGTGCGTAAAAAACGTATAAAAAATCTATATATGCCTACGTGAATACTGACAAGTATTCTCCTTCTTGTTCTCTGCCAAATTGTATAAAAAAGCGACACTGGACAAAAGAAGATGCCCTCCCTCCCTCCTTTTCAAGGGAAAATGTGCGCATTTCGAAAGGCTGAAATGTATGTTCTCTTTATATTTGATGTACATTTGCATTTAGCACAATGTGCTTCCACTTCCACTTTCCAATATGAGATCTTAAAAAGGAGACTTTTTTATTTTCCTCCATCCTAACAGCAAAGTGCACGAGGAAAGGAGACTTTTCTCTCTCTCTCTCTCTCTCTTGTACAAAGTATGAAAGTAATGGAATTTCAGAGGTACAATTCCAGTTTCCTCCTTCCATCATCATCATCGTCATCATCATGCTAACACCACACCACTCTAATATCTGTCTCCTCTCTCTCGCTTCTCCTTTCCCCACTACTTTTTCCTTCTTCTTCTTCTTCTTCTCTTGCCTTCGCCGCTTCCTTTATGACATTGAAAATGGTATTTGTTAGAAAAGTTGTTGGCGCTTTTTATGTGCATTCACCTTTCAAAGTTGTGCGGAAGCACTCCACCAGGAGAGAAGGAGAAAGAGAGAGAAGATTGTGAAGAGCTGACTGACTGACTCACTTGTCTTTTTTCGCTGAACTTGTGTACCTCGCCGCGACCGCCTTTAAGTCTCCTTTTTTCCTCTGCTCACAAAAATAGAAAATACATATCTATCTATTCTATATGCATTCTTCTTCCACTTTCTTTGTTGGAAAGAGGCTTTCTTCCCTCTTCCCATTTTGCATTTTAGCTTGTAACTTGTGCGCCATTGCCATTTCAACCAACATAAAAAAGCTATACAGTCATAGGTTTGCTATTTGCACAGATCTTGTGGCAAACGTTTAACTCTTTGGAGTATTATCCATTTTTTAAAAAGGGAAAAAAGCTTGCACTCACGCAATTTTTTCGAGAGAGGAAAACTCTCTCTCTCGTCTCTCCACTAAGTATTATTGAAGAACGAACTGCGAAAAGTGGGAATAAAACACTGGAAATTCACGTATTTTAGAATGTCGTAAGTGTATTAATACACGGAAGAAAGATTCACTTTTTCTCGAAGGTGTCAATTTTTTATATATCTCCAACTCAGCTCTCTCCCAAGTTTGCTCTTAAACTTTGCAAGAGTGTTCCCATATATCTCCGCGCACTCCTTTCCTCGCTAAAGAAAATAATTCTGGATGCATGGGAGAGAAGGATTTTGATTTTCAGCTCTTCCTTTCATATGTTTACTCAAGAGGCATCAAAGATTACTTCTTTCACTCACTCTGCCTCTTTTTTTACAGAAGAAAAAAAATCCGTGATCATAACAGGATTTTTCTCTCTTTTTCCTTCAACAAAAAATCAATACAATCAATTCAGGGGGAAAAATTCACTTCCACGACGAGGCTCTCTTGATGCACACAACTCACTGAAAGGATTACCAGCTTTCAATTTGCGACGGAGAATACCTGTTTGAGAAAAGCCCACTTCACTTCTTCACTAAATATACATATTTAATTTTGAGGATGATGATGACGACGATCACAAGTGCAACTAAAGTTTCCCTCACGAGATAATCATTAGCACATTTTCCTCTCGCTCAGCTCAAACTCTGAACACTTTTTACATAACCCCAGCGAGAGAGGAAGAGAAGACATCAAAAGGTATGCTTTTTTCTATCGACACAGTCAACAAAACCCGTCGTCGTGTGTGGAGAATTGTTGCAGGCTTTTGCACTCTCGCTCGACGAGAAGAGAAGGGCGAGTTGGGAAAAACTGACACTGAAAAAGTGGCTCTCTGCTCTCGGCGTGCGTGTTCACTTCTCAAAGTGAAGTTCTCGACTGAGCTGAGTGAGGCCAAGAGCACGAGAAGAGATTCAATAAAAGAGTCGCGAGTTTGGTTGAGCTTCACACACGGTGTAGGCCGACACCAGGAAAAACGGTGAGCTGCTCAGCAAAAGGTTCCCCCTAACTTCTTTAGTTCGCCTTCCTCGCCAGCAAGTGCTTAGTAAAAAAAGGTTCTTCACTTCAGTTGCAACGAGAACAAAAATGAATATAGGAAAAAAAAAGTCAGTCATCTTCATTGGGAAGAGTGTGGAGGAGCGAGAGAGAGGTGTCTTGGCTTTACGTATAAAAAGGAATTGAAAGCAGTTGGTTTCCTCCTTGCAGGCTGACAGCTTCCAGACTATTCTTGCGAGATACTTGCATTTTGCCCATGTCTTCCTGTCTTGTTCCTCTTTATCCTTACCTTCTCCCCTTTACTTTACTTTCCAATTCTCCCCGTCATCATTCCATACCACCTGAAATTGCTAGCTGGCTGACTTGGCTTGGCTTCCTTGCTCAATTCAACTTGCAAGATGTGTGTCTATTCCTCAAGTCGTTTCTCCAATAACCACACTCACTGGAGAAGGTGTGTTTCAGAAAAAAAGTGTATTGGCAGAAGGAAGGAAGAGAGAGAAGAGAGGAATGTGTGCGTATAGATGTCTATTTTTTGCCCTACGTGATTCCTACTTCCTTCCCTCTTGTTTGCATGTTGGAAGAATTCTAGATATAAGTCACAGTCTCCTTTTTCATCGATGAAAATAATACTGGCGACGGTGAACGGACGGACACTTGCTGGAAGCCTGAGAGAGCTCTCGAAATGCCCTTGTGAGAGTGCACAAGGTACGCAAGCAGTGGTGTCACCACTTTCAACAATTCGCTAAAGAGACAGAGGCTCATATATGAACCCTATTTTTATCCACGATATCTTTCTTCTCGCAAACCTGGGAAAAGAAATGTACATTTTTCCCTATCTCTTGTCGTCGTCGCTCTCCTCCTCTCCTTTTCTGTCTCTCTTGTTGACGTTCTTTGCACTTGCTTATTTCCATCACTTTTCATATTGTCGAGAGAAAGGGAGTTGGATGACGACATGTATTCCATCCCATTGCAGAGAGAGAGTGAGAGAGCACAATGAAAATTACTTTCCTTCGTTATCCTCCTCTTTTTTCCCTCTTGTTTCCTCTGTCCTCTTCTCGAAATCATCCCATTTCCAGCGGAGTCTTCTTTTACTCTCGCTAAGAATACCGATCCCGGAAAAGTGTCTCCTTAACTCGATATAAAATGTAATGAGAAGACATGATAAGCAGAACGGAGGAGAGAGAGAGAAGAAAAAAACCTTGTCATGTGGTGTCTCCTCTGCGACCAGGACTCAAGAAGAACACGGTTTGCATTCAGAGACTTGCTTGATTGGTTTTATGCCTTTTCTATTATTACTCGTTAGGTACATCCACAACTCTCCAACTCTGGAAGGTCGCTTCTCCTCTCCCATTCCACTTTCTCATTATACTTTTATTATTTCACAGAGGAGGCGCTTTCCCCTGCAATTAATTCGATGCTTGCCATGCATTCATGCATGCATGTCTTCCCTTCAAATGTAATGTGCTTAATATGTCGGTCATCAATGAGCGGCACATGGTGCAGAGGAGAGAGAGGGAGAGAGAACTGGGTTCGTCCCACAAAACTTTTTGTTCCAACTTTGTGAGCGGAAATCAACATGTGAAGCGTGAACGTGTAACCTAAATAGCTGTGAAAGTCCTCTAAATATATATAAAGCAAGAAGTGTAGAGCACCGTGGATCGTTTTCTCATTCGTAATTGATGTTCAATGTGGGATACGTTTCGTATCCCAAAGGTATCATACACTTTTCCTCTATATCCTTCTGAATTAATCACGTAAAAGATGACAAATTACGGAGGATGACCTAACTCGTTTTTGTTTTCATCAAAACGGTAATGAAAAATGAGGGATGCTTGCGTCTAATATATGGCTATACTACGAAAAATCCCACAACTTATCTTCTCAACACAATATTGAATGATATATGATGCTACAAGTTGCCCGAGCTGTTGTCTCGTCTCAGCTCTTTTCTCTCTCTCTCTCTCTCTCTCGCCTTGGTCGGACAGACAGACCAGCGAAGATCTAACTTGGTATCTCCTCTATTCTGCCAATCAATGGAGAGGAGCAGACAGACTCCGCCAATTCGATTATGGATGAATTCTTCATGAGAGCTTTGTATAATGCATAAATGTTGTTCTAGTAGCGTGCGTTATTCATAGGGAAAAGTCAACGATTGGGACAAGGCCGCTGACATGAGGAGAGGCCCTTGAAAAACAAACACCCCCCCCCACACGAACTGTGTGGGGAAACTCTTTTTCTCATCCGCTCCGTTTCTTTCGAGATCAATAAAACCAACAATTCAAAAAATGTGAAATGAATCTTGATGGTAATGAAAGACCAATGATTTTCTCCAGAAGAACTGGGTTCAAAACTGTTCCAGCTTGAGTTCAAACAACGAAAAACCCTTGTCCACTTCCTCAGCCAGCCTCATAAAGGTTTCCATTGTTCATAATCCCTCTTAATCAATTACGATTTTTTGAGGCCCTTCAAAATCTAAGAAAAACATATTTAATATGTTCAAAATTTGTTGCATTTTGGAAAAAAATATTTGCAAAACTAATGCGGAAGTGTGCACACGACATAAAAATTACGGATAAAATTCATTTTAAGGTTGCGAGGTTGCCATGCAGATAAGGAACCACACGTTTCCATTTATATTCATAATGTTCATATAGCCACCTGCCACCCCCAACGCAAGTATCCAGGAGAAAAGTATTTTCTTCTTGGATTTTTTTTGCCTTCCACTGGAAATGTATATGTATGAATTATATAGTTATTTGACGGTGATAACAAATATATTCCCATCTGATAAATCTTTTTGAAAGGTACGCAACGCGCACCACAAAAGCTTCGAGTCACATAGGAACAACGACGTTGTTGTGTTTCTGTTTGTTTATGTTCCTCATTTGAGGTAACTTTTTCTGTCAGGTTTAAGCGGTGGAACACGTGAAAGGGAGATTATAATGCAGATTTTTTATGCTATGTGCAACTACTTGCCTTTTTTCTCTATCTGGAGAACGTAAGACGGGGGAGAAAACAACTTTACTTGTATTCATATGTTACTCTCATGCTATTTTTCCAGCACAATCACAATAAAAAATACTGAGCAAAACATTAGCAGTGGCGTAAAAATGCTGCTTTTTCTCTTCGTCTTTTCATGTATAATGGATTACCAGCACATTTGTATTTGTTCTCGGGATAATATATGTAGATTTAAAGCAAAACTGTAAAAATGGAGGCCGGATGCAGTTTCAGAGGGAAAAATGTGTAATGTGTGGAGAATGTGTGTTTGTTTGTACGCTCTTCTTGGCTTTATCCTCTTTCCCTGTTTTCCATTCCAAAAGTTTTTTTTCACAAATAACGGGCCTTCTTGCTGTGCTTGTTTTTTGCTCAATTTTTTCAGCCTCAAGGAAATGATGGAAGAAATACTTTGCATGAGTACATATATTTTCTTGACGCTAACCGGATGCGATTTTGGACGCTTAACACAAGTCCTATCTTTGGAGTAAGTTGGATTGGAATATGCTAACTCCAACTGTTGAGTAGCGGGACGAATATTATAAATGCAAGTGGAGAGAAAAACTATTATTTTTGCAGAGATGGGCAACACATTTTCAGTTTGTCAAATCACTGATCGTCAGTTATTCCTAGCCAAAAAAAAAATCCAACGCGGACGATCATCTTGCCCATCAATGAGTTCGTACGCATTATTTTATGCAAAAATGAATGATATCTCTGAGGATTTCGTCCAAAAATATATTTTACTCAACACTTGAATCCAAAGTTAAATTGAAGTATTCGTATTCAACCAGGTGCTCACTTGAAGAGTTTCACGTTCACGTGCCTCGCCAAACAAGGGTACATGATGCAACCGTGAAAGCACATAAAATACTCTCGTGCTACTCTACTCTGGCTGAAGGAATTTCAGTCGAAAATGAAATTCAAGTATTTGCCCGTGAAATGGATATATATCTATCTACATACGTAACACGCATTACATCATTTTAACATAACTGCTTTTATTTTAGTCCTTTTCCTGTTTTCTTCTTCTTCTCTTTTGTGTACGCACATCGTTCTCTTGTGGAGCATCCTTTTGTACACCACTTTTCATCTGTAATAATAGCATTGGAAGTGGAAGCGCATAGTCGGCTATGATCACATTGATAATTGAGGCATAATCCAGTTTCAGTACGTGCCCATGCCCACGACTTATCGTCCGTCCGCTATTTATGGCAATGTGAGCAAAAAAAGAGTTGAAGCATTCGTCGAAATAAGGGAGAATGAGCGATATCACTTTTCCTCCGTGTCCGATCCGAGAGTCCACGTCCACCCAGCATACTTTTACCATTTCCTCTGGCTGTGTGTGATCAATATACGAACGAAGAGAGATAACTTGTTTTACCATTCCAGAGAGCAAACATGTGGCTATTTTCTGTCGTAGCCCTGAAGTTCATGCGGTGCAGGGAAAGTTAGAACAGTCGAATATTATGTCTAGGTGTAAGTGTTGTGTTGTGCATCTTGCCCATTCAATAATAGAATTGCTCTCTCTCTCTCTCTCTCTCTACGCACCGGAACGCGAGTTCTCCGACACGGAAAGAGTTGAGTTTTGATTAAACTGTGTTGGGAAGTTGGTGTGAAGAATTATTATTGGGTTGCGTCTCTCTCTCTCTCTCTCTCTCTCTGTTATTCCTATGAAAAGTGTTTCTCTTTAATTCTCATCCTTTCCTACGGTCTGCTCTTCTCGTGCATATGTGTCTGTGTGCAGAAAAGTGTCGGTATCAAACGTTCCTTCCATTCCATTTTTTCTCCTCGTGGCGATTCCCTGCATGGATGGAGGGTAGAACATGCATCTATCTCGTACTCGTTTTGTATTTTTCCCGTTGAGCACATCCACACGGTAAACAAAGGAAGACAGTTGGAAATCAGAATGAGAGAAAGGGAAAACTCGCTCTTGTTTTCTCTCTGTTATGAATACGCGGACGTGCTTGTGAGCGAGTGCGTCGTGTAGTGAGTGATGCAGGAAGCATAACGGTTCGCATCCGCTTTCCCAACCAGAATTTATAGAGTGTGCTCTCGGAAAAAGTAGTGGCTTTATTCATCGTGAGCAAGATGAGAAATTTGATTATTCAAATCCAATTGGCACAATTCATCCCAACAAGGAATGAGAACTAGAGAACGGGTTAGTGGTTTCAAGAGGAAAAAGGGAGGATGACATGAGAAAGAAACGAAGAAAAAATATAGATGTAGATACATACTTTTGCCCGCTTTTTCATCCTTCCTGTCCTCTCTTCCCTGATATATCTCTCTTTGTGTGTTGACTTGGAAAAAAGTTTCTTAGACGTAGGCAGAACATCCGAAATAAAATATTGCATGGCTCAAGAAAAATATCGTGTTTTCTCAATACCCAAATAAACCTTTCTCCAGTCGCCTCAAAAAAATGAGTGATAAAAATTGAGGAAAAGTGAGAGATTCTTGAGAGGAAGAGAGAGACGTTGCACACTTGTGTAATGAATGTATGTTTGTCTGTTGTGCCCAAAGTTATCAACAAAGGATTTCTCTTTGTAGAAGTGAAGAGAGAAAAGTGTGTATGTGTGTGGCCGTCTCGCTCGAACCTTCACATATTTACATAGAATTACACTTCTCGCTCCAGAGAACGGAGTGAAAGGTTATATACACAATTACTAGTGAAATGGAGGGGAGCGAAATGATTTTCGCATTCGATTTCCATTTTAATCAACTCCTCTGTTTTCCGGTGACCTTTCCTCCACTCCAAACCATCACTCGTGTACTTCTGCCACTGTCGATCTTGACTTGAGCGAGGATGAGGATGGCGTATCGATTCGCGGTGGTTCCGATATTCTAGCCTGCACACGTGGGAAACGGAAACGGGCGCCATTATAATTCTAGAGGAGGAAGAAGAAACACTTTACAAAAGTTCAAAAAAGACGCACACTTCTTTTTCAGGTTTGAATGTTCTCACCTTTTAGTTGTCACTACGATAACCGATGTATTGTCAAAAAAATGCATCCATTGAGTTTGACTTATCGTTAGTACGTCGACATTTATGAAAAATCATGCAAGTTTTCAACTATGAAAAAATTGGTTTGGAATATAATTCGACAAATTTTCCGTCTGATCGGATTAGTTTGGTGAAAATTGATTTCATTTCTTTTGTGCTTTTGTGCGATGCATAATATAATGAGTTCTATCCATCAACATATCCTCATTATCGCATGCCTCAATGACGTTCCAATAGGTCTCTTGCCTTTTCCATTCTAAAAATACACAAACTTTATTCAAAATTAATAATGTTTACCTCCCAAAAAGTCGTAAACCGCAATTGTGGGCAACAAGGCTGTGGATACTTTTAGCACAATCTCCATGGAGATGGAGGTGATATACAAGCCCCGAATTGAACATCACCATCAGCTTTATTAAGTCATTTGAGTTAGCAGCAATGCACTAATACTCAAAAACGTTATTCAGTAGCTAAAACAATCTAATTGCGTTAATATTGCATGTCAGCAACTTGAGCGTTAATAGTTTCGCTAGAGCCAATGATCATCACACCACAAGCTTGTGCTCACAACATTATGCTCAATTTTTATGAACCAAATCGACATGTGCTTCTTCGTCCCTAATTTCAGCTGCAACAAAGTTGGAGAGAGAGAACTGTCACACATGCACAGCACAAGTCACTATTGATTACACCGGCGAAATGAGTTTTGAAGGTTAATTTATTTTCCTTTCTTTGTAAATCACGACAACAAATCTTTCGCTTTGCATTAATCTTGAGCTTAACTTGACGAGCAGTTTGTTAGCTGCCAACTCTAAACTCCTCCACTCCTCTTTTTCCTCGTTCGCATTTATTTCGTACAGGGAGACACTTGCGAAACATCTCTCAGCTCAGGGGCCATATCTTAATGCAACTATGGCAACAACTGGAATTAATTTTCAACAATGAGATAAATTACGCACACACTCTCCAAACAAAGATTCATGATTAGGAATGAATGAGATGTGAGAGAGAGGAGCTACACGACGATGTTGACGGTGAAGCGAGAGAAGAGTGTGTTGCAGCTGCCTGGCTGCCATCCCATCCACCAACTCCATGTCACTTTATCACACGAACCCGAAAAAGCAACTTCTTCTTCTGCCTTTTTGTGAACATTGCGAAGAAGGAGTTGTAGTGCAGAGCGCGCACACACCGTGTTTGTGTGTGGAACAAGATATCTTTATTTTCGTGATTGATGAATCTCGTTGAATGCTCAACCTCTTCTCGAGATCTTATCCTCATCAGATTTATTAAGGGGTTATGTGTTCTCTCCTCCGCTCATCATCTTCATTACAATCCATTTGGATTTCTTCATAGCGAGTTTCATACTTGATACTCATATCCTCATCCAATATTAGCTATTCACTTCTTCAAAGCATTCTTTCCCCCTTGATCTACTCGTCTCCGCGCACATGTTCATTCGCAACAGAATTACATTTAAACGACAGTAAAGATTTTGTTGCTATTGAAACCCATACTACTCGCTTCAACTTGGTTGTCGGATGATGTCTCAGAAGTTGATACGCGCTATACTCTTTTTTCTTTCTTGTGAGAGAATGCCAAAAAGAAAAACACTACTCGAACCAGTTCCGCTTCTGCCGTTCTTTCGAAGAAAATCTACCAAGTTGAACTTGCACGTTGGTCAACAGGGTCTTGTTCCTCTAGCTCACAAATTTTCCTGTAAAGTAAGTAGTTCGTGTGGCGACATTCCAACCGGTCGTCCACAACATTTAATAATCAAATTGGTGTAACAACAGGTAAAGGAGCCATTTTCACTTTTATACGAATATGCATAAATGAGGATACGGAATGAAGATTGAAGATGGACGAAGATTCCCTTACCGCAATGACTCTATTTACCCCATCAAGAAGGAAATGGGAAGCAAAGGCTAAGTTTGTACTCTTTTCCCTGCCGGACACAAGATATGTACACTGCAAAACTTTGTATCATTCATATCACTAACTCACATCTCTCTCTCTCTCTCTCCCGAAAAGTGAAAGATTCTACGAGTATCGCAACACAAGCCAAGATGCGAGAGGAGGAAGAGAGGCGAACCAAATGGCTGCGAAGAGTTGCACGAAAACTTGCCTAAATTTGATACTTGTTCATGTTGGGAGTAAAAAACTGTATGAATCTTGCATTATACAAGTTGTATGATTACTTGCCATCATCGTGAGATGATACTTACTTGAAGGAGGATAAAAAGAAGTGGAGAATTCATAATAGTCGTCGTGTTCGGATGGCATATAACATGTGTATATGGAGGAGGAATAAAAGTAAAACTTGCAGAGGAATAACATAATATTATATATTGTAAGTGCTGTCAAGCTCTTTTTTGTATGTATGGATAGTTTCACGTTTCTTCCTGCTTCCATAAGTTTGAGTGGTGGAGGAAGACGAGCTTCCCAAGTCATCGTACATTTTTACTGCCGTTTTTATCATCTTTTTTCGCAAAAATGTACGTACACACTCTCTACGCCATATTGTACATGATTCACGTCTGTCCGGACGACCCAGGGCAAGCATTCACTTATGCAACTTTAGCATTTCAATAATTGAAAAAAGAGGAAGAAGAAAAAAAGCGGAACTCGCAAGGGACGGCGGGCGAGATGGAGTCATATAAACACCGCAGACATCAGTGGATTGGATATATATATTTTTTTTATCAACGAAAAACGAAATGATAGGGCATATCACAGGAATCAGAAGACCACGCGGCCACGTCGGCAAGCGAGGCCAGAGGAAAGATATCGAATAGAGAAATACTCTCCTCTCTTTCATGTGAACATCATGTGTTTTGTAGTATGGAAAAGTGGCTTTTTCGTATAAATAATGTTTTGAAAAGTGACAAGTAAAGCATGCATAATCCATGTAGTGGCATGTTGCATTTAAGCTTTCTGCTCAATAAAGCTAGCTGTCAATTTAGTTCAGTCAGTTACTTTCCCTTCCTCTGTCAAAACTTTCAATGATACTTCTCTCTCTCTCTCTCTCGACGAGAGCATGAAAGGGGTTTCCTCCTGCCTGGGAAAAAGCTTTATCGGAAGTGTGTGGAGTGGAGTAGTTTTTGTTTTTTTGTCTCGGGGAAGGAAAAAGGTACTTTGTTCTCTTCACTGTTTTCTCTCTCTCTCTCTCTCTCTCTCTCTCTCTCTCTCTCTGGCTTGATGATGACTTGACACCGCAGAACACTAGACGTACAAGTTTACTGGTGCTGCAGTCAAGAAAAGAGCTGGAATTACAAACCTCTTCATAATATTTCTCAATGCAAGTGTCCATTTTAAAGTGAGCCGAGTGGAGTAGTGGGGCTAGAAAGAGAGGGGGGGAGACCAGCACAAGATGGAAATGCAGTTTTTGTGTCCATTGCGTGAAATAGGTGATACGGTATAGATACACACACAATCTCACTCACTTCTTGCTTTCCAGTATGTCTTTAACAAGTTGTCTTGTAAAAAAGCTTGAAAATCCTGGAGCGAGAAGATGTTCCTTAAAAGTTGAATCTGAGCAGTGGGAAAGTGTCTCCTTTCATGCGGAAGGGAGAAGACGATGACTGACTGAGAACGTCATGCATATTAAGAGAAGTTGATATGGAAAACGGCATCAAAACGAGGAGCCTACGCGTTTATCCCAGAAGGAGAGCATGTCTGTGTCTTATAAGTATTACTCGAGTTTTTGAAAAGACTCCCGAGTCCGTATGCTCTTCAGAAAACTCCCAACTTTTCGCCTTCCTTCTTCGCAACGCACACGGTAATTGATGTCGCGCCCATAATAATGCATTAAGATAAATACGAGTAAAACAAAATGGATAGCCAAGAGCGAGTTTTTTTCTCTTCTTCTTCTCTCCGTCTCCCTTCTTCCTTGAGGTGAATGAAGGGAGGAAGAAATGAAGTAGAAAGTTAAACCAGCGATCGGAGTGACAGTCTAGTCAAACTTTGTCTATCATGAACAAGTATACGCTTTTAGAAACATAAAAAACGGTCTTTCAACTTTTCTAACTTTTCCAACTCGCAAAATAAGTCTACCGTCTCCCCCTCTATCTCTCTCTTGTCTTTTGTCGTTTCACTTAAATACCAGCTACTCGCTGGAGACATGAGCGTGTCAGTGTCGCGGAGGTACAAAAAAACCGTCACTGAGCAATGGTTGGTGTGGCGTGTGTGTCTCTTCCTTCAGTGATCATTGTCCCCTCATGTCTGGCCATCCCCTTTCCACTTATCTATCATCCACGCTCCTTATCTAACTCACTTTTTTCCAGCGGAAAATGATTCGATTTCTTTCTAATTGAAAACTATGAAGAGAGTCCTCGTAAAGTAACGTGAATGTAGGTTAAATATTATTCCTGCCACTGCACAAACAACAACTTTGTATCCATGACACTTGTCCTCCTTCCTAATAATATTCTCTTGAAAGGATGATACTTTAGATTAAACTGGACAAAACAGTTGACCTCTTTATTTTCCCTTTCTTTTCAAGAGCTACGCGTGATGTTGTTGGGGAAAGTGTGTCCTCCAATTTGTATGTCATCTCATGTTTTGTATTGATTTGCCAAAAAAGTGCACTCACTCGTAGCTTAGTTGCAAAAGACGGGTAACAGTTTCCATATTGATTCCCCTCAAGGAGCAACTTTTTTCTCCCCCTCAAAATTCTTCTCATTCCTCGAAGCACGCATCCATTACGGGGAAACTAATGGGCAAAGTTGCAACCACATTTACTCGTAACGCTGCCAATATGTGGGAAGGGAAATGTTGCCTTAAGTATATATTTTTTTCAAGGAACGACATTCAGCACAAGGATCACTTTATTTCCTCTGGGTTTGTGGGGGAAGAAAACGGCTTTTTTAAATAATGACAATTCAAGGAAAACCGCTGATGCGAATACCAGAAGCTCACAGAGAGAGAGAGAGAGAGAGAGAGAGAGAGAGATAGCGCACAAAAATGACTAGATTACACCTATCTCGGGCAAGAAACGGAGGAAGAAAATTGGACTTGCGAGTGTGAATGCAAATGCATCATCATTCTATGTTCCCATTACTTCTACCCATGCTTTCTCCATCTCTCTCTCATATGCCTTTAGTTTGGCACTCATCCTCATCTACTGAGAAGACGACGGTTCGAGAGAAAAAAACTAGGATTCTTCCAACACCTTACCTCCATTTTCTTTCCTTATCCTCATTTTTACATGTGTGCTATTTCTCCTCCTCTCGTTTTGTTCACCGAAATCGACTGCAGATGAGCAGCGGAAATAAAGATGTGTTTTCGTGCTCGTAACAACACTGTGTACACCACATGCTTGAATGCATGTTATATACTTTTTTTGCCTTTTCCAGCATTTGAGAATGAAGAAGTAGAAGCCATTACGTCTCCCTCGACAAGGCACGTATACAGAAAGGAGTTTTGCATCATTCTAAAATAAATATTCGTGCCCATTTTGCAATGTTGGCTGCGAAAAAAGTGACAATGGCACAATACTATCCACTGATATTATAAAGTATTATAATGGCGTGTCTCCTCCACTCAAATAATCTTTCTTTTTTCTCGAGAAGGAAGCTTACAAGAGTCACAAGTAAAAAAATATATGTACAAAAACATCGTAATGAGAAGTTCTCACTTCAGCTCCATACTCCATATATTCCCAGTCTCGATCTCAGATGCGCAGATGGAGTGAGCGAAGTTAAAGGAGTGAGATATGAATACATGGATTCTTGTTTGATGTAAACATATTTATGCCAACTTATATTTTCAGATATCTGCGTGAAAACGAGAGAGGATGTGTGCACACAGATCCCAATATATTATTCTCAGTGTAGAAAAGTGTCCTTTTTCCAGCAGCATTCCTTGATAAAAAATATCCATTAAGGAGGGTAAATGTACGGCTCTAAATGAATCGTGGCTTTCAAGCGTATCTGAAAAAGTAGGAGAAATAGATGGAAATCCTAATAAGTTTCTTCTTACTAGGATAAATGTGACAGCCTCCTGATTACACTTTACCCAAACCAGAGGAATAAAAGAATTAGAGCTGAGATGGGGAAAAAACATGCTTATATGAATGTGCATTCAGAAGTCGTTGACGACACCAAACCATGACGTTCCCCTAAAAAAATCTTCATGTCCTTTATGCCCTTTAACTTTCTATTTTACTTTATCCCTGTGTTACCTTAGAAGACATCAACTCGAGAAAAAATATAATATCTTCTCTCTTTCTCTCTCTCTCTCTCTACTCTGCATTACATTTCATTTCCATTACATTGTTATTCATGCATGCATCTGTTACGGGATAGATGTGCCTCCTCCTCCTCCTTCTCACACATCAAATCCAAATTCCAAAGGTTGGGCGCAAGAGGAAACGTATGCCACCGACGAAAAGGAAGATGTGTTTTTCCATAGAGTTACAAACTTTCTTACCAGCACCACGAGAGAATGTTTGAGAATATAACAAAGATGATTCTCGCTCGACTTCTGGCTGATTGTAGATAGACATACATGTTTCTAATATTATGTAGCCATGTAGCTGGGGTAAGCTTATGACTTTTATTGGGGGAAAAATAGGGAAGCTCTGCCACAGTTCAAAATGATTTCGAGTTGCTCATCCTTCAGGATAATGGAAATGGCGAGGAGAGCGGAGAAGAAGGAGAGGAGTGAGTTGAAGCTGGAGCGGATGAGCAAAAAGTTGATGTCTGAAGGAAGAGGAGAAATCGAGTGTTAAGCACTTTAAGCATCGGATAATGACAGAGGAAAACCAGTGTACTCTGGATGTGATTTTAATGCAAACATATGATGGGAAGTTGAGTTTTTGTTATAAATATAAGATGATGTTAGGGGCTTGTGCCTTAGTTAAAATGGGAAATCGTCATGATCGCACATCACCTCACCACACAAACCATCACGTTTTGTGCGTCGCTCTCTCTCTCTCTCTCTTTCCTCACCCACAATGAATTCCACTTGAGAAAGAGCACATCTCTCTCTCTCTTTTCCCGTTATAGCTTGACTTTGCTACGGACTTGTAAGCTCCCTACAGGGAATGGCTGACGGGGCAGTAGTTAACGATTCGGAACGACAAGATAGAGTTTCTGATGGAATCATCAGCTTTATCCTCGAATTTTCTTTATGTTTCTCTCTCCCGTCTCCTCTCCTCTCTCTCTCTGTGAATCTCGACTTGGAAAGAGAGAGAGAGATCGTCGCCAATGTTTCTTTATAAACAACACCTACTCCGTCCACACGGTTTTTCACTTTGAGAATTTGAGAGTATATTTTCTTGTACTTTATGATGCGACTTTTCGTCATCGCAGAAGTAGTGGAGTGTATGATCTATGTTTTCTTGTCAGCTAAATGAACTAAAGCAAGTTTACCATTATATATTCCTAAAGATGCAGCTAGAATTCTGAATCCGCGAGAGTGGCGACAGTTTGTCAGAAAGTGCGTAGGTGAAAGAAGAGGTAGGAATGGAGATGGAGAGTGTCATACAGCGAAAAAACCCATACACTGATTTTCTCTGAACATTTCTCGTCTTTTTGTCATCTCGACAGGAAGGAAGCTGTGGAAGGAGCCTGGAGCAGTGACAGTGGCGACAGTAGTGAGAAAACGTGTACAACTCTGTGAAGGGAAGTCAAGTAAAGTGAAGAGCATGGTGAGGTGACATGATCATCGATTCATCCTCTCATCAGTTCGAAATCATTATGCATCTGAATATCGTTGGAGGGGAAAGATCTTTTTTTGCAAAAAAATAAATAAATCCTCATGTTCTTTTGATCATTGTCGTTTGTAGCATTTGGTTTGATGATGATCCAAGATCGGAAGAAACACGACGAGTTTGCTTATACTCATAGAACCACGTGTAGAACAATCAGAGACGGAGCATTGAGCATTTCTCCTTGTATCCGTTTTGGTTTCTCATGCAATTGCTATCGAGAAGGTTTTTTGGTGTTTTTGGAACGTAAGCAGGAACGAAAAAGTGAAGTTGCTGACGAGCAGTTCACTAAAGCATAACCTCACCTGACTCGTGAGCTGTATGCGATTCCGTGTTGAATCTAATTTTCCTCTCCTCAAGATTTGCTACATTAACCCCGCCAACTTCCCCTGCCGTCTTTCCTCTTGCCGCTCTCGCGACACACGCTCTCTCTCTCGCCATGAGTTTTCCTCTGCGAGAAAATGAAGAAATTGAAAGCTGTAAATTTTGCGAGAGTTTTGCGAAATCAGCGAGAAGAGTAGCGAGTAGAGTAGTTCCTGACTAATTATTCTCGATTAATTACAGATCACGTTGGGATTCTCCCATGCCCGAGTCGGAATACATGGGCAAGATTAAAGTTAAAACACTTTACAAGTGTGTAACAAGTATCTGGATATGACATTAGTAATAGGGAGAAGATTGTGTGGGTTCGGCACAAAAAATTCGATATTTGCATAACACGCCAGGGAACAATATAGGCACATACTATAACAGTATATTATTGTAATTAGTTGTATAGAAGGATTCCAACAGTAAGAAACTACGCATGCATGCATGTCGTTAAAGCCACTGTATGCTGGAGAGCCTCCCTTGTTAGCACTATGCAAAAAAAAGTATAATTGGCAGTTGCACATAACGAGCATCTTTTAGTTGAACTTTCTGCTGGTGAGCATTTTTTCTCTCTTCTTCTCTTCCTCCTCCTTTTTCTTTCTCACTTCTTTTTGAACTTGTTCCCGGAACATTTCCTCTCTCTCTCGATACTCTTTTTTGGTGCAAGCAAACCCCTCCGCCCTCAAGATGCACGAAGATTGTGAGAGTGTGGATTACGAGTATATGGAGCAAGCTCTCTAGAGAAGATGGTATTGTGTAATCGGCAGTTAATTAGCATAAATGAGTGTCTACAGTGGAGAGACGGTGGTGGTGGTGGTAGTGGCGTGCTGCCTCACTTGGAGGAGGGAATGAGAAAACGAAAAGGAAGTCGTTGACAGAAACATGAAAACTATTAATTAATAATTTGAAACATTTGCATGTCTCCTTTCAGAAAAGGAGAGAGAGAGAGAACAAGACAAGTGCGAAAATTCTCTCCAGCATAAATTCCCTCGAAGCGGAATGGAGAAAAGTTGCAAAAACGGAGTTCTCGATGGTTTAAGCTGTTGTGTGTAACAGTGACAAAGATGATAATGGTTTGGTTTTGTTCTCTCTCACTCGTTTCTCAGCAAATGCTCAGGTTTGACAATTTTTTTCCTTGTGGAAAAAGGAGGAGAGAAAAATATCTATTGAATTGTTTCCTGTCCTGTTTCCTATGCTGACTTTGAGCACACTTTTTTTATATTTCTCTCTCTCCCTCCCGAAAATAGGGACTGTGAGGAAGACTTACACTTGTGAAAAGCCATTTATTTAGAGGCTTCTCATGACCAACCATGTCTCCTCTTCCAAAAACACAACTTGATTTGATTTAGAGCTCTCCGGAAAAAAGGATATATCTCAAGCTGCATTCAGTTGGTGAGAGGGATGTGTACTCCTTCTCCGACTCTCGACTGTTTGGACACGGACAACAGAGTCGTGTTTTTATACGAAAAGGGAGAGAGAGGGAGAGAGAAAGAACCGCAAGGGAGCTAACGAATGGAGTGGGAGAGAGAAAATTCCGTGTACAGTTGGGAAGAGACAACAGCGGGAGGTATAAGCATTTCAATGAGTTGTCATCGTTGTACTTTTCCTTGACTTGTCAAGCTTTTCCCACAAATCTAACAAATTGGGAAAATAATTTCGGTAAACAAACTCAGCTGAGTGGGCACACGATGAAGGAGAAAAAAATGTCGGGATATATATAGAAACGTGAGTGTTCTCTGTCGCGTCTCAACAACTCAAGCTCTCTCTCTCTCTCTCTCTTCTCCTCTCGATCGGTGAAAGTAAATGAGGAGCGAGAGACTCCCTTTTTGGTTTATGCTTCGTAGCGTGGATTTCCCTCAATGTTGACATAATACACATTATACGATCAAGAATCACTACCAGCACAGCATCTCAAAGAAGTAAGACGGAGACGAGAGAAGAAAAAATCCCAGACTGAATGTGTATATCGGTATACACCTTTTAGAATATACGATTCGGTAAGAGTTACAAAAAAATCCTCCTCCTGCGGAGAATGAATACGAAAAACTTACTGCTTGCATTTCAAATCAGTAATCTCCCTGTTTTAACCTATGTTTTCCAGAGTTACTTTGATTTTTCTACTCTCGTACAACGTAAAAGAAGCATACACACACACACTACCTTTATATCTAACCTCCCTGTTGTGCTCGTCTTGAAAGTGTGTGTTTTTCTTCTTCTTCCAGCCGTTTTGCTCCGCTACAAGAAGCATCACACATCGAACCGTCGTTTTCCTTTTGCGTCTGTTTTTTCTCTGTTTTGGGTGGAAAAGTGAAAACTGACGAAAGAAAGGAGGACTCTCTGAAGAGAAAGAGTTTTTAAGCTCTTTTTCCTTGCGCTTTCCCTTCTTCCACTTGTTCTCTCCCTCTTGTCTTGACACAAACTTAATTACACCGACTGAGATGAATCTCCTTCCTGCATCATCATCCATTTTACAGATACTCGAGAGTCGGTAAAAAGAAAAGGTTACTATTTTTGTGTGATACAAGGGGCACACACTCGTCCTCTCACCACTGTTACCAGCTTCATATCCAACTACTCCAACTAACGACTCGCATTCACTTGTTCATTTATTTACTCGGTCGTCCGTCCCCAGTTTACGTGAGCGAAACTTTCTTTATTTTTCGACGGGAGGGAGAAAGAGGGAAGATGCCACGTTTCCAGTTCAGATTTTACAGAAGGAAAAAAGAGAAGAGCACACAGTGCACACATTCTTCCTTATCCTCTCTCTCTCTCATCCTTGTTCATTAGCTATCACTTTCGTCTGAGTCTACAAATGAAGAATTTCCCCGTGAAAACACGGACGAAGAAGTACTGGGACAACATTGTGCTCCAACTGCAAAATTCTGCTCTTCTCCTCCCAGCATTCATAATGATCACAAAGATCTTTGCTTCTCCGCTTGACTTTCCTAAAAAGTTCCTCAGCCAGTCTTTGGGAATGGATTGTTTCACCGGAGTCAAGAATGAATGGCTTTGATTGGATGAGAATACGATGAGAATGACAATATTGAGAGTTTGTCGTCGAGACACAATCGTACAAGGGGACACGTCCCGTTTAAACACAAAAGAAGGAGCATGTTAAGTTTTTATATTAATCAATTTGGCAAACTTTACACTTTACAAAAAAAATATTTTCTTACTGTTTCGCTTGCTTAATTCTTTCTTTTGCCAAGAAACCCGTGCTGAGATTATCACACTGTTGACCAGTTTGACTTGATAGTGACTCTACATTGAGATGAGCATGGATGCCACTTTTTCTAACTCACTTTTCAACGAGGTACCCTATACCAAATCCCCTCTCCATTGCTCATAATTTATATCCGGAACATCTGCATAGTGAATAAAATATGAAGTGTAAATGATAAATCATGAGTGCGGTTTTATGGTGTGAAGTGAATAGCCGCTTAAAAGCAAACTTGATCAAGTATTGTTTGCATAAGTCACTCACTTCTTGTGGGAAGTGAAGGTCCAGCTCCAGCTTATTACCTGCCTGCCCGTGAAGAAGTGAAGACCATTCAATTTACCTGACGGTGGACAAGGGGAATATGGAGGTGAAAATGGAGAAGTAACACTTTTTCCCAAGAGCTGGCTGGAATTTATGTGACTGTCAGTCACAAATCATCATCCATATCATTGTCCACACTTGGTTTTTAATGTATGCGTACATACATTAAACCACTGCGCTCCCTTGAAGTGAACCATTTTCCCATATTTTTCATTTGAGGTCTAAACTGACTACCCGTTGTAATGATATAATAATAATGATAGTAAATAAATCACGTTCCAGGACAAATGCCTGGTTAACGTCTGACAGGACGAGGAAAGGCTTTTCCCCTTCTTTTGTACACCGCCGTAGCAGAGAGAGAGAGAGGTCAACGGAGTAATACATCTATATCCATCCGCAGTGATTTCCAAACATGACACACTCACACACCACCCCTTTGAATAAACTTAAGCAAGGCAAGGCAAGGGTTGCTCTCGCATTGAGACACAATTGAGCTTCAAGCAACTAGTGCTGGACTTGTGAGCTAGGGAACAAGGATACGAGACGAACGGGAAACTTGAGACTTTAAATAATGGAATGGAGTACAATGCATGATGCATACCGACGGACAAAAGAAGGGTAGCTGGAGATGGGGTAGAGGTAGTTGTGCTTTAAAAGGAATTGAAATGCAGGTGCATTTTTTACGATTCTTCGCAGCATCGGAAACCTCTTCTCTCGTGGCATTTATGACGAGAAAATGAAGTGTGTGATCACTGTAATAAAAAGGCATTCCAAAACTTGTGAGTTGGGACTATTTCAAAATCCCTAGCCTAACAAAAAAACCTTCCTCGACGCTCTATGGCCAAAGCTTTTCATTGTGGACAAGATAAACTCGGTTTGGAAATAAAAAATCTGTTTTAACGACCACTTGAGAAGTTGGGGACAGCATCATTTTGAGTGAATGGGAAAACCATCCAATCAAGAAAAGGGTAATCGGATGACTGCTCCTCAATGAAGGGTAACTTTATGAATAGGCTCCCCTTCGAATTAAGTGATGGACCCCAGAAAAAATACTTGAATTAAAATGACAACCGGTGTGTGTGTACTATACTTGCACAAGGATGATACTGTGAGTTAATACGAAAAAAATTGTTGTGAAACCACCCCAGTCATTTTTTAATTATATAAAATAAGCTAGTTGATGTTGATGCCTTCCTTCGCCATTCAACTTGAAGGCTGGCCCAACCATCAATTGCATTTCTATTGAACAGGGATCAGAAGAAGGAATATTTCAAAAGGGAGCAAAAATGTGGAAAATGCAACTTCATCTTGTTGTGTGTCATTGCTGGAATGGAGATGAGTCGTCCGAAACTAAAAACGTGAGTTAGCTGTGATTGAGTTGTTATAAATGAGAAACGATTTTTATGAAAATAGCCATCCCCCTGTGCCTTCCGACTTCATTCAATGAGCTCTTTTTAAAAGTTCGAGTATTGTATTCAGGGTTTAATGATGACGTTGATATTTCTGTCAAAATTGTTGATATCTCATTATGACCCCTTTTTGGGATGCACATTACCAGTAACTGTATCTTTTCATGCAGTAGTCGAATCCATGCATGAGTCCAGTTTAATGAAGATAATCAAGTTACCTCACATACTTACTTTATATTTAGTATGGTCTTGTGCATTCATGTGAGCGATAAAGAGTGTAAGATATCTTCATAAACTTTTACTTTTTGAGTCGACAAAATTCTCAGAAACCTTGCCTTGTCTCGATTTCACGTAATTTCCTAAATTAATCGTACGAAGCAGGTCCTTTGTAGCACCTCTACTTTAAAAGTCTTGGCGAGCACGAATCCGTCTACGTCATAACAATGTTTGATGAAGTATCTCTTCTAAGAATTCAATTCTGGTGTAGACCGATGTCTTTTCTTTTTTTCCTGCTTCTACCGGGGGAAAAAGTTGAGAAACTGCCGTAGTACTCTTTCCTTTTCAAGTGACGAACTTATTATCAAATTCCTTTGGACAGAGCGAGTTGGCGAATTACACACAAAGTTTAGGATGACGTGAGCGTGAGTGAGGTGCACTGTCCACATCGGATGTCTTTAAAAAGCGAAATATCTCCACACTTGAAGTGAACAGGAGAGTGGGCGAGTGCCTTGTCAAAGGGCCACCAAGAGGAAGACTTACACTTGGATAATTCTATTGTAACCACTCGGATAGTCTCCAAGAATGCCCTCTTTTACTCATTCGCACAAGAATAAAAATTCACGTAGGTACTTTCCGATTGTGTCTCCGAGAGAAAAAAGAAGATAATTCGCCCTATCGTCAAATTTTTACACGAGTGCAGGAAAGTTGCATGCAAACTTCCCAAGACGAGGAGGAAGACACAGATTTCATGATTATCAGAAAGAAGAATCATCCTAAACATGTCTCCCTTTTGTCGTCTTCTCTAAACTTGGGTTTTCAGCCTCTTACGAAGTTTTAGTGGGAACGTTCTTTTCTCCATTTACCCTTGTCTACTCGTTTCAATCATCGTCACTGTCCTCTCCCCTCCGCTTCTATTACGATGCACATGTGCGTGTGGAAGCTGCTATAAGTACAATATGTAGTGGACGTTGTCGTTCAGTTGAAGAATGGAATTGGCATCTTTTCCTTGGCTTCTGTGTCCACCACACCGAACTCTTGTGCCAATCCTGATCTCTATTCTGCAGAGGTTATAGGTTTATAACTGGAGACCAAGTAACTTTAGTTTATACCTAAATATACCTCACCTAATGTCAGATGTATCTATTTGTAAAGGGAATCTCCTCTTGCCGAGTACGCTCCACCAACTTTCTTCCTTCAAGTGACACTCAGAGAACGGTGAATGGTGTCTTCATTGTGTCTCGTGTCCGGCTCTCGCGCTCGCCTCAATACAGAAAATAAGAGAGTGTCCAACTTGTGCATTCTCTGTTCGAAGTGAAACCATTTATTTACTCTCGTGTGTGGTACAGGAAGGGGCGAAGACGACATCGACAACGTCTCAGGAAACGACCATCCACTTAGCTCGACATCAATAAAAACTTACTGAAATAAAGTTGCACCTAATGAGAAAAAATTTGATTTCGGCTCCAGCTCCAAAGAAACTCTTCTTTCATTCCCCCTTTTCGATACTTTTTTTAGCTGAAGCTGATAACGTGATTGAGAGATTAACTCGAGTAGATTGCGTACGTAGACATAATTTTTTTTCTTTCTGGACCTTGTCCTTTTTTATTCCACATAACGAACCAGAAACCACCCCATTCCGCATGCAGTAAGTGGTCTCCATTTTCGGATTAGTGAAAATAATCAACGACTTCCAGAATTTTGCCAAAACGCTGCTGCAACAGAAAGTTGTCTGAAGGTCATATTGGTTAAATTTGTCGCGTCTTTTCACTGAAAATTAAGATTCAATCTACGTGTTTCAGCGTCTTAATCTTAATCCATGATATAATATGATACAGTTGAGGTTCTTTCGTGAAACCAGTTTGCAACTTTTCCTTGGATGCCAAAAATATCGACGTAGTTCCCATAAGATCGACTTCGTAAAGGGTGCCTGAAAGATTCTATTATGCATCATGAGAGCGTGAAATTTCATTACTTTTTCTATCTGCTTAATAAAATGACACTTCATTACCCCTGCAGAACCCTCCACCTTCTGAAACTGACATCCACTTACCAACTTTTTTGTTGGCTTGACAAGCCTTTGATCAGGTACACAAAGATATGGCGGGAGAAATGGAGAGATCAGAGGGCAATGCAAAAACTCTCGTTTATTCATGACATTTCTCATCAAAACCTTGTTACAAGTGCTATATCCATTTTGAAGAGATTTTTTCTAGCCTTGTTGTCGGCACTGACAATGCCTCAAAGTGTGGGTGGGCGTTGCATCGCCAATCAAAGGGAAAATGCAGACGATATGAAAGATGATGATTTCAACAGGGTTTTGTGCAAACAATATTCTGTCAAAATTTTGTGTAGATGTTTCATCCAAGTGGTGGTGGGAAGTTCCAATCGCCTCCTTCAAATTACCTCATCTTCAAAAAAAGTCAACTAGCAACTAGGCAAATGAGACACAACCACATACAAAATGCCCACAGCTCTGATGAAAACAAGCTTATCAACGAGAATCGACAGAAGATAGGCAGACAGTGACATGAGCCAACAATTTTTGACTCAGATAAGCTCTGCATTTTAATGTGAAGAACCTGAGATCACTCTTGTTTTGTGGGCAAAGCTCAAACTCCGTCAAACTCATTACATGTTTTCACTCTTTGGTAGCAACATGTTTATCGTAGGCTTACCATAGGAGTAAGTCTAGTCACCCGCGTTGTCAATGTCAAACAAACTGCCAACTGGATTTCGGAGAAAATTCATTGAATGGATACAGATTGCATTTGTTTTGTTTGGTAACGGACACTTATTAATATTCTTTCACTGGCTACTCTGTAGCTTTTTGGTGCGTGTATGAATGTGTGGAAGTGAAAGGCTTTCTTTCTCCGCACTTTACGAATATGTGGGGATGATGAATATGACTATGACGGAGGAGGAATTAAAACGAAAAAGCTTTATTCAAAGCACACTGGATCCTTTTCAATTTTCGTAAACATTCCAAAACTACTAAAAGTGAACTCACACACGGAGAAGATGCATAGCTAGTGTACGACTGTTGAATCACGTTTAACACTACCCGTTAGAACAGGACTCTTGGTGAATACATTATGAATGTTCCACTTTCAATACTTTTTATGAGAGCGAACTATACGGATTGTCAAAACTGGCCCAGCATTTACTTTATAAAAAAAGAAGCGACAGAGGCACCTTAAATACATACATAATATGTACCTACGTACTTTAGAAAATAATTATATTTTCACATATCGCCTATGATATGCATAAACGCCGTAAGTGCATTTTCACATACGGACATAAGACTCCTAATCGAAAAGGC
>JAQFZW010001604.1:0-24878 GCA_034687055.1 Heteromurus nitidus
CCAGTGTACCCAAATCAGATTAATAAAACTGTGAACATTATCATCATTTTCCGCAAAATTACAAGCGCCTCTCTTCAATCGACGTGTATCGCTGTATCAGATATCACAATATCCTGCTTCCGATAAAATAAACTTCCTACAAACGCTCAAAAATGTGAATGTAACGAATGCACCGCCGTTTTGAATGTTGATGCGGGGAGCATAACACTGATCGTACCCTGAAATTTTTTTTGATCTTCTACTTGAATCTTGTAGTAACATCAAATGTAGCAAAACAATATGGGAATGACAATAAACCTAGTTAGCCCTATACATTTTTTCCCTTTTTTTGATGATTTTCCTCCGCTTCAGTAAACATAGGAACAACGCTCACATCTCGAGTGAAAAAATGTGTGCATGTAGAGAGCAATGGTTTTGGGTTTGGATGTTGGATCATTATCACGAAGAGCGGATAAGTGCAAGTTCATGATCGCATGATTATGTAACTTGAACAAAGCAAAGCCTGTTTGAAAAGCCAGCGAGAGAGGAGGAAGGGAGGATGGGAGAGATATACGAAGTGAATCCACATTATTTCGCTCTTGGCAAAAATAAGATAACAATGAACTTGCTATTTCCTTCATCGGAACGATGAAAGCTTATCAAAAAAGCGTATATATTTGTATTTCATTTTTATGTAGATGCTCTGTGTATCCAAACGAAGAGCTGATTGTTAGAATAATGGGCCAAGCAACAGTAATCGTTGTAGATAGATGGATTGCAGCCTGTTGCGCTAGCATATATATCGTGTGTGTTATGTTATAACTGGATGAATGCATCATGAGGGGAAAAGTGAAGTCGACAGACGAGCAGCTTTAGCTTAAACCTTTCTTTTCAACAAACCAAACCTGATGATGGAATGCGCTCCTCTCTCTCTCTCTCTCTGCCAGTGCCATGTAATAACTTACGTCAATGTTCAACCAGTTGCCTATACACTTAGCCAGAGACTAATGCTAATGTACACATTTTTGCTTTTAAAGCAAACTTTGTGTTGCCATTTCTCTTGTTGTGTAGCAAATAGCACTGCTGGCAGCATATCTATTTGTCATCTACCAAAAAAAGCTGAAGAGATATTGTATGGTTTTTTCCTCTTGTTATAAAACGTTTCAAAACAAACCTTGTTATACAACGACAACATGTTATATGGAAACCCTTGAAATTTTTCACTAACTCTGAGAAAAGGCTTGTTGTCTTCAAAAAGACTTTCATTAATCGAATATTTATAGGATAGTATTTTAGATTTGATACTTCGGAAGAAGTTCACATTTGCACATAAACATGAGCATAGACATCACCTCAACCTTGCCAAAGAGAAAAGTGGTAATATATTATATCATGCAATTCGGATTTTTATGTTTTGGTTTATATTACCATCAAATGTTGCGAGGGGAAAAGTTGTTGAAATGTAATAATGAGGAAGACGAGTGTGTTGGCCAGTTTCCCATTGTTAAACTGGTATTAAAATATATTATTCACTTGGCAATTTAAAACAAGGCTTTATACAATCGAATAAATAGTAATATAATAATAACAACACATATCCCTCAACTGGTTTAGCCAACTACTACAGCTTGAAGCTTTATAACCGGCTAGTCAATGTTTTTCTCTCTTCTCAACAACAAATTTTCATTACAATCCAACCTCGCAAGTTTCAAGTTGTGATGAAAGAAAGAGAAAAATCAGTGAGATTAATTGCATAAACACCGTAATCCGTACTTACTTTCTGGATGCTATAACGGTGTCCAGACAAACGTTATATCGAAATGAAATCGAAATGAATATGAACAAGTTACATACTTTTTTCTTTTTTCGCCCACGTATTTCTCATTTCACTCGCAGCATTTCAGTAACAATATACGATTGTTCTCTTTACGCAATGAGCCCTGCACAACCAACATCCATTACTTTCACGCTCATTCTTCTCGGTCTACCGGAGCAATGAATTTGATATAGGAAATATATAAAAACTCATAAAAGGAAAATAATATTCAAACGTTACAGATTATTTCACTTAGAGCTTTTCTCTCTGAAAAAAATTACATCTTGTGTGTGCACACCTGAGCTTTTCTTTGGCACATCCTCCACAAATACTCATTCGTATCGACTTCACGTACGTATTGTGTACGTACTCACATCCGAAAGATAGTGAGAAGGAACAAGCTCCGTGTGTAAACAATTGTAAAAAAAATCCTATTAACGGAATTCCGTCATCATCATCGTCATCATCATCCGTTCATCTAGCTCGCTTCGCTGTAATCATCAATGTTCTTCTTCATATATCTTCCTTACGCATCTCCTTTCGCTTTATTTCTTCGTTTTCCCACACAAAACTACATAAATATCCATACCTAAACTTCCTTATGGCATTTTCACCATTATTACCTCCTTTTTCTTTCACCCTTTTTTCACAGAGACGAGAAGAGGAGAGCAAGCTAGGGATCTCTCTCTCATGACGTTTTCATTCGTATTCACGTCATTCCACACATCCACAATGATATTGCTATTATGTAAGTGCAATTTCACGATTCTCATCCTCAATCCTCAGTGGATGATGTGCTGAGAGCCGCCTTCTCGTTGTGTGAACCGGGTTCGTGTACACAAAACCCTCTCTTGTCTCCCTCGTCCTCGTCAAAAAAAAGTGTAGTGGCAGAAGAAGAAAAGTCAGCCTAGGCGCATGAAGCACTAGGCATTTTTATTTGCTAAAAGACAGGTAACATGAAGCCGAGAGTAAGTATTACTTTGTATATACCAATGCGCATGCATGGTAAAATACACATGTACCATTTTAGCAAAAAAAAAATGTAGCGGAGAATCACGGCTGATATCGATGGCGATGTGAAGATGATTATGCACAAAAGTATAATATTTTTAAAGCTATATTGTATGCGATAGGGAAGGTACGACATAATAGTAGCAAAAGTATTTTACACCAGGCATCACAAATACTATATAACTGTGACCAACAAGTAAGTCAGTCACTGCATCTCTCTCTCATCATCACACATATAAACTATCATGCCAATGACCTTTTGTGGAAATCGAAATGACGACGAGACTTGAAGTTCCTCCTTCACTCTTTTCATCATTCCCATCAACACCACATCAACATAATACTTCGAGCAAGTGCTAGTTTTTGCGCCTATTTTACATCCCGGCATGAGTACATGACGTGTACTTCAGTTTGATCCTCTGTTTTGACTGTGATGTTATAGCATTTTAAAGTGACGAGTTGATGTCATGTTCACAGCGCGTTTGCGCAGAAGCTAGTAGTATTCTCTTTAGAGATGAGTGTGATGATGCGTATATATTTTGTTTCTGGTGTAGAGTTATGTAGCTTCTCGTTTTTAATGCTCCTTCGCGCAACCTAACCAGTCACAGCGCATTGCGTTGGGGAAGGAAATGTCCAATAAATTTGCATAAGCATCCTTGCAAAACTTTGCACACTCACTGCGTTTTGTTACATTCCACTAGTTCTTGACCCTGGCTATAGGATGAAATGCTGTTGGAAGCTAAAGGGGAGTGGATATTCATGGAAGCCCACCCTTGATGTAATTTTATTTTATTCGTTTTAAACGAGCCATTATTGAGTCCAAAACTACGCTAATACACATCTTAGAATATATGCATCCATCCATGAATTAATTAGGAATTAACGGCACATCGTCATTTAATACTTTTACTTGAACAGGCAGTAAAAATAGAATACACCATCCTCCTCTCCATCATAAGCATCTCGAAGGAAGTCACACTTTACGAGATTTTTTCCCCTGAAGATTTTGGAGGTTCCGCAGGAATGAGTGTTTAAAAAATTTGAACATAAAAATCAGTGAACTGCTTCTCCACATAAAATCTAATAATAAAAATTGCCACGCTGAAGGATTCATTTTGTCAGTCAGTGACAGTTGAGTGAGAGAGAGAGAGGAAGGACCTTCACACAAAGGGATATATCCTATTAGTGGCAAAAAAAAGTATATACTTATGCTGACTCACAGTCAGTGAGGTGTGATGTATGTAGTCTTAAGAGTCAAAGTCAACAGCCGTCTCGTCGAGTGTGCTCTAACGAAATAATATGCATTTTATTAGGATATTGTCGTGTTGTTGCAAAATGCATGATTACATGACATTCCAGATAATTCGCCAGACAACAACTTTATGAGGGAGGGATGAAAAGAAGAAGAGTAAATGGGTACATGGTACATCGTCAAAAGTGATGTAATGGAACAATAGCTGTCCTACAAGAGACCGATATTATTCACGCATCAAGCTTTCCATTTTCACTTCGCAACCAGCCAGAAAAAGTTTTGCGCTCGTCTGTGATTCTACTGTGCGGTTAATGTGGAAGAATTAAGGTAGACATCGACTTTGAGAATGAGGATAAAAAAGCAGTGAATGCGCATCGCATAATTTTGGCACAGTAACTACTCCTCTCTCTCTCTCTTCCAGTCAGCAATAAACCGAGAACGAAGAGTAAATTTCAAGAATGAAAGCAAGCAGAAGGGGGATGTAGCTGAAGAGAAGAGGAAGATGAGATTTCTCTCCGTGAATAGTCTGTGACGAAAAGAGGACGATATACGTTTCAGTCATTTAATTTCATCTCCTCCACCTGTGGATTTCAATGCTGAAAATGTTCCTCTCGGCGTCACTCTCTCAAATTTTACACTGAGTTATGAAACGTCAACCTTTCCCTGCAGTGGGCAATTTCCGATCGTGAGATACTCGTTAAAACCAGGGGGAGGGTTGCAATTTCAGCTCACAGCAGCACAGATCGCTTTTCTTTTGCAAAAGGAAAAGGATGCACACGTGTTGCGTGTAGCTGTTATATAATGATGCAGTTTTACAGCTGCAGTTTTGAAGAAGGAGAGATACTCCTCCGCGATTCACTTGCACTTTCCGAATCCTCGTGGAGGATGGGTATACAGGTGTAGCGACCTGTTGATTTTATTGTTTGAGTGACCTCCCAAATCGTAAAATCGAAATAAAAAAATCGTTTTCCTTTTATTAAAAGGGGGTTGATGCATTACAATTTAATTTACAAAATTTCAATCGTTCACACGATCATGTTCATGTAGCGGTCAAGACCCTAAGACACCCCTTATTGCCACTTTAAATACAAGTTTCAACCTCAGCAACTCAATCTTCTTCACGCACTTTTGGAATCAATTCCAATTATCTACTAATTAAATACAAGCAATTCCTGCCATTATATTAACAAAACATCAAACCTTCAATGTATTTTGATTCTAGGGTACACAGGCCAGGCCTCTGAAGATAATAAAATATAGAGAACAAGTTTAATCTGATTGGGCGGATTTCCTTCCAATATAATACTCACTCTCTGTTTACAGTTACCAAAAACACATAATTGCTTTTTTAGTTCCTCCTGACAATCTATTATGTCCGTTCGTCATCCACATACTGTGACGTCCAGTCCATGGGCATATCAATATCAGATGAGTGCGTGTGAAAACTTGTTGTATTGTTTGGATCTATTGATGTGCGCACATGTTGCAAAGGAAAATTAAATAACTTTTTGAAATCATGAAGGTCATTTTGTAAGATCGCTCAAACCGGATAAAAATTGTTTTGCTTCAATGAATTAATAACTCATATCGATCAACTTTGTACCATACAGTCATAAATAGTCAAAACAATCCCATGTTTATCTCAAGACCAGTTGTGTGGAGGTGCTTTTGTGTACAAAGTTATATTCACTTTTATTTTGCAACTTCATACTTGCGTAAGAGCCAGAAGACATTTTTCTCACAGACTAGTACATCTCAAAACAGGTGTCTTATCATGGATCACAACGCTTTTGAGCGCACAATTCCAGATGCTCCAGTTTCAAGGAACACATTTTAATGAGCGAATTACGTCATAGCCCCGATAAATTTAGATAGATTTCACTAGACTCATACTCAAGAAAATGCATACTTCACCGAGGGATGATGCTTCCCCACACAGAATGAAAAGAGAAAGAACAAGAAAACCATGGTCAAAGCCCCAAACCAAGCCTCACCACTCACCACCACCCTCGTCAATGCATATTATGGGAATTTGAGCTGGTTCTTCTCTCCGCTGAAAACAAGCTCGTTCTCATTCCTCTTCACCACGACATTTGCATCGGAGTACATTATGAGCACTCTCTCGTCTCTGTAGAATTACACAGTCTGCATACATAAATAAATATTGTATTTCTACCGAAAAGAAAAATTTCCCTTCCTCTCACTCTTTTAGAAGGAGAAAAAAATGCACAACTTTTCCTGGTGATACACTCATATTATCTCCGCCACAGAGAACAGTTACTTTTCAAAAGCTCGTCTTGCAACTAAGTAGAAAAAAGAGGAAGTTTTTAAGGAGAAACCAGGAAATGCAGGTTTTTTAATATAAAAAAGCTGGGTATTTTTATTCGCCATGAGTTTGAACATCTCGTCGTATCTCACAGCGAAGGGAATAATACTGAGAAAAGGTGGTAGTGTAAGGGCTGTGAAAGGCACAACACCATGAATACAATTTAAAGAATTATTATCCTTCTTTTGTAATCATCGTTATTATTAGGGATGAATACAATGCGTGGTAGTATTCACTTGTGCTCCTCTCCGCATTCAGATCCATCCACTGAAACTTTAAATGGGAAAATGCTATTTTTACCGAAGATGGTGAGAGGGAAGAGAAGAAGGAACAAGTCTCGCTTCGTTTTCCACATAAGTACACAGGTAGGAAGAGGAAGAGGGATCTAGTAGTAAAATAGACATGAAGAAAGGGGAAGGAGGGTGGATTTTTCAGTCATACATTCATCGATGCATTTCTAGAGGTATATGATATTATATATCTGCATGTCTCTACATAATAATATGATGCAAGAATGCTTCCCTTACAAGCGTAAACCCTTATAAGACAAGCTATTATGTGATATGTCTTGAGTAAGAAATAAGAAGGAAGAGGAGATGGAAGAAAGCCTCATAATGAAAGCAAGATAGGTACATATTATTATTATTCGAGATTCCGTCGTCAAGATTCGCAAGTCGGTGTAAATCGCGTTGGTACGCGTACGTATTTCTTACGCTCAGGAGAGCGCATGAAATTGCTTTTAAGCCGCAGCATATATTATCATCATTCGGGCTTTCAGTGCAATGACTGTTTTCTTCTCAGGGACAATTGACTGTGAGCGTGCACACACGAACTCCAACGAGAAATAATTAATGTTGAGCGAAACACCTACACAGTCCCGCATGCAAATGGCAATGACTGATTAAAATAATTCCCAATTATGTGAAAGTTTGTAAAAAGGGGTTATATGACGAGACCAGGCACGAGGATTAAAAGTCATGGGATTTTCTGTATTTTTAAACTTTCATCAAGAAGCTGAATTGACGCGAAAATTAAGTGTGATAGGGCGCACCTGCGATATCACCTTCTTCATTTTAGGGTTAAATGATGGAGAGCTTTTCGATTTGGAACATGAACGAGTCGAAGAATGAGAATGAAAGGGAAGAGGATCAGTCGTACTAACTTTATTTTGGAGGGTATATTCTTAATCTCAAGTAAAATGACAGAAGAGACGATGTGAGCGGTGGATGAGGGGGAAAATTGTATCACGGCAAAAGAAAAGGGTTGTCTTTTTACCCTTATTACAAAATGTACAGCTTTACAACTTTTTCGTCGAGAATTCCACTTGATGAAGGAAGGGATGCCTCCTGGCTCTGCTGGTGTGTGTGTGGAGTATTCTAACAGAGATTGTTGCAACAAACAACGTTTCAAGCTAAAAGCAACGAATGCATTCACAAGTGAAGCAACAGGTTTATTGTTATCAGTCTCAGCACCAGCAGAGTTGCCGTCAACGTTACTTTACGGGACGGTTGGATTGGAATGGAGAAGGTATTTCATTCCTTCCTTTCAAACGACTCTGGCCAAGTTGAAGCCAAAAAACTCCAAGACCCGTACACTGTACGATGCTGGCTGACTGTGTCTCATTGTCAGCCAGAACTCAGAAAGAGAAGGAAAAAACCTTACTCACTCCATACCCACATATTTTCCCCTACGATCGCTTTCCTTTCTGCATAATGTATGTAAATGCTCCATACTGAGGGAAGAGTGATGTATTACTCAAGAAAAAGGTGACACTAGATTATGATTTTTACATGGACGCAAAAACTCCATATAACTTGTGCATTATTTTGCCATTGGGTCCATGTGGACAATTTTCGTATCTATATTTTCCTGCATTCCCTAAAAGTTTAAGTGTACGCTGTACACTCTGTTTGCCTGCTCGAGTGTTACGCCATTCAGCATTGCACACCACTGGAATTCTACAGGTGCACACTGCAAGTTTTTAATAGAAATGAGTTTATGGTTGTGCGCTTGATATGATACATGCATTTTTAGGCTGTAGAGGGTTGTCGAATTCACACTCAGTATGAAGCAAAAATTGAGGAGAAAAAATTTGGTCGCAGACTATGTTAATAAGTAGAGGGAATATTACATTATGCAGAACCTGTACAAGACTCTTGGAGTTTTACTAACTGGATGACTGCAAATATGAGCAAGATTACAGTATAAAAAAGGGGGATGATGAATGTAAGAACGTTTCTGGGGTATACTGTTCCATAGGTGAACCAAACATGCAGCTCCCGTCCGTCCGATGCAATCTCCTTCTACATATCCACACAGACAATATATTTTTGCTGCTACAATGCAATATATATATTTTATCCTTTTTGGAAAAGAGTAGTGGAGTTATTCTTGACGTTTTATTCATGTGTGCTGCAGAACTGGTTACTGTGGGAGTACATATATATGAAAGGTATCTTACAATCTCATCCTCATCGAGCATAATATCCATGGTTTAAAGGATCGAGCAATAAAAAAAGCTACGAATAGGCATGGACATATAATATAAACCTCATATTATCCGTATAATACACCTTCCTTATAAATACTTGCTGTGCACAAGTATTTTCCACAAAATAATCATTCAGTTCTCTCAATATAACTGCGACTGTAGTCGAAAGCAAGTTGGACACAAAAATGAGCCACTCTCGTCTATGCGGGGAGATAATGAAAGCGTTTTATTCCATTGAGACAGGAGAGATGCAGGTTGTTCAATGTGGACCATTGTGCTAATACACATAAGCAAGTATTATATGATTACAGCATGTTGGTCGTGGTGGTGGTGGTTAGTTTTTTTCTCCAAAAAAGTGTATAACGAAGATGTTGAGGGTTGGACTAACTGTTAGCCTTGGCCATGAATTCCTACCTGTTCAGCTCATCCTTGGCAGTGGACGGAATAGCAGGATCCACCACACTAGATAATTTAGCTCTTTACTTTTTCCACTCGGGCTTAAATAGCACGGACTGATTCGGGTCCTCAGAGATACAGAGTGTGCATGTATGTACATACATGCGCAAGATAATACTTGCTAGTGCTACCCACAGATACCTTTTCCATGATTTTTTTTAGCTGAGAGTAACTAACCACCTCTCTCACATACTTGATACTAACTCCTTCGTTGGTATACTACCATCACTGTTATTGTTATTGCTGCAGGAATTTAGTGGGCAGAGAAGCGCATGGCATTATAGGTATAGCGCAGACTGTTCCAACTTGTGATATATAATATATATGTGTATGCAGAAGATATATTTGATGTGAGCAAGTCTCTGAAGTGGAGAAGAAACCTCACTCACTCACTTAATTGTCAGGAAAGAAAACTCGACTCAGAGAATTTTTGTTAGGAAGGGAACAGGATTAGTTGTAGTGTGGCTGAAGAAGACGGATGATGATAAGCCTCTTCCTTCACCCTTTCATTACGGACGACGGAACATACATACAGAACACGTAGACGTATAGAGATGATACACTACAACATGTATTGTTGAGAGCGACCATTAGGAACGGCAGGGCCTTACGAGCGTAAGCTACCTTCTGGTTAGAACCGTTTTTTCACACAGAAACATAGAAACCTGCGAGGAGGAGAGACCGTCGTGTTGTCAATAAAACTTTACTCTCTCTCTCATCATCAACACTCATGGACCTTCTTCTTTGAGGGAACACTGAGGTTGTCGTATTTATGTATCTTGTGCTCCTAGTTGACCGTGTTGTTTTCTATTTACAATTAGAAGAAATTCATGGACTACGAAGGTGACGCGATATACTCTTTTCATTTGGTGAAATATTAATTTGTTGTCCGTGTTGAGGATAATTTTTCTCCGCTGAAGACAATCATGTGCAATTTGTCTGGAAAAGGGAAGGAATACTTTGTTGAACGGAAAAGAAAGTATGGTTGTAGTGATTGCTTAAACAGTTAAACTAAACAAAAGCAGTGACTAATTAATTTATAAATACAAGTTTCGTTCTAACTTTTAAGGATATAGATTTGGTAGCCGGTTTAGGAAGTGAATAACTGTAGAAGAAGAAATTGAACTTGTTGTCTAAAGACAATTTTTTTGTTATATATTTTCTACTTTCGTGTGGCAGTGCATGTTCAGGAAACTGTGCGACAGACGAAGGGATTTCGAAGTGTTTTCATGGACCATTTTCGTATTATGCATGCATATGTGTGCATAGCTAAGGAACCTTGAGTGTTGACTCTTGATCATAAAGTAGAACAAAATGCCGAAAATCTTTTTGATAAAGAATCGGTTGCTCCAACAGCAACAACGGCTGTTGGAGACGACAAAGCAACCGGGAGGAGAAATTGATGATGGCGAAATCGATACAGGGAGTCATGGGACGCAAGGTGGTTGTAAATCTGCTTCCCCACCTCCACAAACAGCGCATAGATATACGGATGATTATATTAAAAAGCTAATCAAGCCGAGACGGCTCGACTCGTTGGATATTAGTAAAGCTCGACGAGAGGAAATTGATTTGGATCAGGACAGCTCCGATGAGCCTCTCTCATTGGTTGTCCACAGAGGTAAGCCGTAGTCCTTATTTTCACTTTTGACTCGCTTCTCAGGAGAAAAAAAATATTATCTCTGCAAAACTTGAGAAGATTTATGCTGGCACTAGTTGAATCCAGTTTTTATTTGGATTAATTGCATTTCATAATGTTGTGTGAAAGGGAGGTAAAACAAATAGCTAACGTCAAAGTAAAATGTGTAGTATGATAAGATACACATGTTTTCAGGGAAAAATTGACTAAACTGGCATATGCATAACCTTGAACCACACTTTTTCAATGAAATGAGGTTCACAAATCAAGAGTCAACGATGCGTTAGTTTTTGATAGAAAAAGCAGGATTTAGAATCAGGATAGTAAAGCGTAAAATGCTTTACCTGTTGCTCTCTCGTGTGGTACCTCTCACTCACCAGACTAGATTTCCTGTTTCTAGTAAAATCGTCTGGAATTTTTTTACTCAAGCATTCTCTCTTAAGCTATCATTCGATACACAAGATGTACCACAACACGAACACACACGCTCCAGCCAGCTTCCAGCAGTCTCTCCTTTCACAATATATGCAATTCTCGAGACTGCAGTTGTAAAAATACAAACGTGATTCTGTCTTGGTGACGCTTACAACTTTTTGGAAATTCGAAGTAGTGACGTTGACTCGAGTAGCAAGAAATCGTTGCTCCAATGCTCTCAGCAAAAAAATATCCAACAATCATACACATCCTGCATGAAAACTCTTAAGAAACAGGAGCTAGTTCAGCTTCACAACAACAATCCCTCTATATAAACATGGCACTCACAATCAACGCTGAAATATGTAATTCCAGTCCAGGATATAGTCCAGGAATAAAGCGTCCGCTTACTTATCTAATGAAAGCAAGAGATTGAGCGTAATAGAGAGGATATTGATGTTATCAGTTGGGATACGTACATTACCCTACTTTACTCCTCTCGGAATTCTCACAGAGAAACGGATCATGTATTATTCTTTGTTTGAAAAGGATGCCAAAAGTTTACTCTACCGCAATCAGACGTCGTTAAGTTGTAAATATAGGATTTTGTGTGTGGATGTCGGAGCAAAGAAATGAGAGTAAGGCAGCCGAAGAAGCATTTTCAAAACTATTTTTTATTACTCACTATCTTTTTCAAGCAAAAGTGACTCACTCACCTTTAAATAAAATGGTCGAGTGAACCTTTCCAGGTTCTCTCATTTTCGTTTTTTTAAATGCACTTAGTTAGTTTTCGGTACGAAATCTCTGGCGAAATGTAAGACTTTTGAGAAGATTTCTCACCAACTATCTTTTACATTATTAAAGTTGGTGTATTTGGCTAATTTTTCGTTTTACACATAAGTTACATCACACATGAGAGTTTAGAGTTCAGTTCTGACAAAACTCTCCTCCAATTTCCCTTTCAAAGATGTACAGTTTTCGTTGCGCCTCGTAAATTTTGTAATTGAATTGAGAAAACAACAAATTTAATTAAACATTTGCTTTCATTCCGACTTCCTTGCCCAACGATTGTGAAAGGTGAGGACGAGAGGGAGATGGATGTGTGCAGTGTGCAGTAGCCCATTATGCAATAAACTCTAAATCACTGTTGAAAATAAACAAGTTTAGAGGCAGGCAGGCAGGCACGAGTGTGCTTTGCGAGAAAAAAAATCAGCAAACCTGTGGGAGAATAATCCAGTTGTCTTTTTCTCTTAGTTTGTGCAGAAAATTGTTGTTTCTTGAGAAAAAAGGTTGCCAATAGAGTTATCGAGTTATCTCATCTTTTTGCTTACCATCGTGACGGAGGCTAGTGCTACTGGACCGTGTGCGTGAGCACACAACACAAAGCTGGAATTTTCCTTGACGGAATAGTGTTACATTAAAAGGATGAGCACTCGACAAGTTGGGTATTTCTCGAAAAACCTACTATCAGCCATGTTATCTTCTTTAAAAATGACGTTAAATGGGGAGGTGTGCAATTCAGTTCTATCGTGCAACCTAAATGCTCACAATTATCTCTTGCTAAAACTATATCTGCGAAGAGTGTGGGCTGAGCCTGGTATATTTCTGAATAAGAAGATAAATACATTGTGTGCTATTTTAGGTAGGATTAAATATACGTATACATGTACCAGTGGGATTTATACTGTTTCTTGTCGTCATCATTTTATGAACATCCGAAACGTGTACCATATTTGCTTGTAGTATGCCAAGGTAAATGCGAAATGCATTGCAGTACCAGGACTTCAAAAAAAAGTTGTTTTCCAGGATCAGTTGGATTATCCAGAAGTCGTCTACTCTCTCGGGCAAGGTTTATTAACAAAATGTATTATAGGAGATGAAACAGGAACTCACCGTTTTATCTCCAAATTATCATTCTATTTATATCTCGCAATTTTCCATGTTTCATCCAGAAAATGAAATTTGTTAGGGATGGTCCTAGATTCACAAATTCTTCCAGTTTATTTGCATTACCCCTGATTTCATTCACGACGCAGAGTATTATCAAACCGGAGAGAAAATATCAAGTAGGATTAGCGGAATATTTTTTCCTACTTCTTACTTCACACAGTTACTTAATAAGTGTCAATATTTCCATACATTAAGATATCAAGTTGGGAAGGAACTTTTAGCTATTACAAAAATATGATAAGATATGGCGTATATGATGTTACTAAAAGTGTGTTGATATTCCCAGAAAGTACCTTAAAATGCATATCTTAGTGGTGAGGGGGAAGGAAACCAAATAGTAAATTTAGCGTACACTCTCATTTGCAAGAAAGTTGATAGTTCACATTTAGCAGCTCATCATTATCACACATCCCTGTGAAATTTAACTTGCACCAGTGATATTACAATAATTTCCCAGAAAAAAGTTCAGATGTTTTTTTTGGACAATGATGATTGATTTAATGCACAAGTGGTAACATGCTCTTCCAAAACTTGGGATACGAGAATTGTAGACGATAAGTGTAGAGCAAGTTCTCCACACTTCCAGACAGTTATTGCGTAAAGCTATATATTGCGTAATTATATGGCAGGAAAATTAGAAAAGGAAGAGAATTCCGCGGAGAACAGTTTTGATTACTATTATGAAATGAGCCCATACTTGAGTGCATACATGGACAGAATTCTAGATTTCTTTTGTAGTTTTGTAGAAGAGTAGTCAACAAGATAGACTTATAGTGCACAATAGTTGGTGGCGCTACCATACATAAAAGGATTAAATTTGTTGATCGTGGTACACAGAGCGTTGCATTACGACAAGCAAAAATTCCCATAATCGTCATCACGTTCAGCTAGATACACTTGAACCACTTGTTGCAGGCGTACATATTATGGCATCTCAGCATAAAGGCCCACGTTATGTCGTCAGCAGCAGCACAACTTTGTGCACAAAGTTTGATCTTGAACTTGATTTTTTTATAATAAAAAGAATGATGATTCTTCTCTCATCGCTGCAGGTAGGCTACTCGTTAAAAATGTTTGGAGTAAATTGCGTTTGGAGGCATGCGAGCTTGTTATCATGACTACCACACAGTTATTTGCACCTTTTTGCAGCTGTAAGTACAACTAATGTAATTTATCTCCTTTCAATCAACTTTTTCTCTCCAGTAGCAAAAAAATAAGCATTTGTTGAGATTGAGATTTAGAACTAAGTATTATTATTATTATTATTATTTACCTCTAGTGTTACAAGGAGTCCAGTAATGTTGCATAACAGAATTGCGTTGCGTTACATAATAAGTGATTAGAGGATAAATTCGCATATAATAAATAATTCAGAACTTAGGCTTGTTCGAGCATTCCGACGGACGAGAGAAGATGCATTTTCAATTATATCATCGCACAGAGATAGCATGATGTGCTTCCTCAAAGCAATATTTTTGTTTACTCGCATAGTCTCACTAACGATGCAGCTTGAGCGTCATACATATATTGAAAAATTTCATGGTCTCACGATTTTTACTCACGTGATAAGAACATTTGCATGGCGCTTCTATATAACTAAATAGCGATTCTAAATTCATAGTATCATAATAATAGAGAAATAATAATGCATCATTCCAATCCCCTTGGCATGAATAATCGGGAGTAATCAGTTGAAGCCTACTGGGGAAATGAGACGTATACACACACAAAATGTACTGTAACGACTCAACGTTTCTTTGATGTTTTTCGTTGAATCACATTCCATAAAGTACAATTAACAACTTTCCTCAACAGTGCCTAAAATGGGTATCAACTTTTTAATGAAATTGTTATTTCATGCTGCGGACATTCAACGTTTATGAATGAATGGAACAAGGAGATAGAGAAAATGTATTGAAAATGTCTGTGATTGCAGGGCAGTCTAGGAAAATAATTGTGATTTTGACCGCACGAACATACATACATTCCCTTTATAGCTAATTGCGCTAGTTTACAGGCATGCTGACGTACATATTCTGCTGGAACTGGAATTGCTCGTTAAAATACACACATTATATTTTAGCGAGCCAATTTGACAACAGCTGGCTAAAATATTCGAACTGTACATGCATGACTCCCGTTTTAATTTCCATTTTTCACTGGAAGAAAATCAAAACGGGGTACATGCACATGGAGAGCCGAGAGAGAGAGAGATAGAGCAGAAAATACTCTCGTTCAAAAGAATTGAGTGATGTGCGACACGCTATTTTTGCCAGTGTTGTTCACATCTACTGGATATTATTATGCTCATTTCTATTCTAAAATGGTGTACGACACACATGAATTATTTATACTTGGCCACAACTACTTGCTCTCTTTTTAAACGTCTGCATATATTATTGCATTAAAAAGTAACGACATTAAAGTGCGAGACTGAGACCTGCATTACGATACGAAGCAAACTTGCTTTAACAAAAAAAGTTAGAGAGAGAGAGAGGAAATGTAATTGGGCAACTATGGTGACTATATACATTGAGCGATTATGGAATCTTTCTTGTATCACAAAATGAAATCTTGAAATCTCAACGGATGTTCACAGGAAGATTTAGTAGATCACTTCCACGCGTCCATGCCGTTTGAAACTCTGCATGGAACTAGATGAGAGAGAGAGAGAGATCATAAAACTCTTTTTTTCATGGAGACAGTTTGTTAACACGAGTTTAGAAACAAATTTGCGCGTTCGTCATTTACATATGTACACATTAGGCTGTCTTGCAAAACAACTGAAAAGTCGATCAGAACCAAGATATTGTTTTATTCCGTCGCAAAAGATTGAGCTGAGGGCATTGTGCATCACTTTCAAAAAAAATTCTAAACCCTCACGGTACACTGATATCAAAAGGAAACACTTGAGTGACTCTCTTGAGAAGTATGAATGTCTTGTGAATAGGAATAGGCATGATAGTACAGGTATGATTGTGCGCAATTTGATCGTGATATATGAGGCATAATCCTTTGCTCCTCATTTTCCCATGCATTTCCCATGATATAACGGGTTCGATACCGGAAACAGAGATGAGAGTAAAAACTCTTTTTTCACAATATTATTACTATTACTCCACGAAGGATTTCATGCTTCGTGTTTGATATGGTACTTTTCTTTGTGAATGCCATTGCACGGAAAAGTACTCGAGTTTATGATGATTTCTTCCGAGATTGGTTTAGGTAGGTTTAGGTAGTTTTTACGCAGTTTGAATGGTATTGGAGACCAACGGAAATTTAACGTCTCATTTCCATGAAGTTATATAAGCAAGCAATAATTCAAACGACTTTTATATCGAAATCGAGCGAAACTTAAGGAGGAAATTTATGAATGGTTCAGCAGTTCCATACATTGTCAGTAGGAAATGTGAGGTTTTGTTCTACACCTTCGGAAGAGAGAATCTAAAAAAAAGATTTTTCATCTGAATAAACTTACTTCGGTCTATAGCAGCATCTTCTTGAGAGATGTTGTGTTTGTAGTGCAATTTGTATTGTGGTAGGGACAAGATGAAGAGCCTAGTTGAAAGATGAGATGAAGATCCCACCTTTTCTAATGTCTTCTCAAATTACAACATCTTGCATGCTTTTTTTCGCTCCTCTCTATTCATGTTCTAAAATCCAGTCGTTTAGATGAATGCTCACATTTTCTCTTAAGTATACACACGATATCCACTTCTTTCAAAGGAGAGAATACCACCCACGGTATTTTAGGCATCGTCGTCGTCGTCCACCGCCATCCTCAATGAAATCATATTTCGTCTAATGGCGAAGATGTATGGGACAGAAGAGACTCATTATCATTTTGAATGCTTCATCATGGAATTCACGTTTCTCCGCATTGTTTCGGCATCAGAAGATGAAGAGAAGAAGAAGAAAAACTCATAATATGAATGCATCAGTTCCACAAGGATGGGAATTGTAAAAGCAAACAGATTTTGTGAATGAAAACGGCAAGGGCATAATAATAATATTATTTTTTGGGACCCTTTGTCATCAGCAGGGAAAATCTGCGCAGGTGCTCCGTATCTTTCCTAATCCGTTCACACGGATAGGTACGGATGCTTAACAAAAACCTCTGGTCTCCTCTAGAAAAATATATTTATTTTCACACAAGGTGCTCCCACAACCACCTCAGTTTGAAATGAGAAGATACACTCTTAGGATTTTGTAGGCCGGAAGTTGGAAGGTGTAATCGATATTATTTAATGAATTCAAACATCTTTCTCTATTGTCTTGGAGATCAAGTATGTCCTAGTACCTGCGCGCTAATGCAATTTTACAAGTTTTACGGTTTAAAGGAGCACATGTATTGGATTGGTATAGGATATTCTAAATACATATTGAACTTGGAGAGGTTTGGAGTATTTGAAAGCATAAATAATATCAGGTTTCACAACGAATTATCCCAGCGGTAGCGTCCGTCTTCTTTGTTCTTTTCAGATTCCTCCTTACTAACTTCTCCCTTTCATTCATCTGAAACAACGACGATGATTTGTGCACAGTTCCAAAATATTTTAGTAGTTTACAAAGTCTACACATGATACAGTTATCGATATTCCGTGTTTATTCCACCATCAGTTGTAGACATATTACCTCGTAATTTCCTTCTGAAAAGGCCAATTAAAGCAATTTAAAAAACGTACTCAGATAAACTCATTATTCCTTTCGACAGGAGTCAAGGACAAATGTTTATTTCATTCCAGCTCAACAAAAAGCTGTGGTCACTCAAATGAATATTTTTATCTCGTTCCTCGACGACAAGTCTAAAAAAATCCACACAAGCTCATCCATTTTAAAAACGACGTCATGATATCATAGCCCTAACAATACTGGAACGAGTAAAAACCATGGAACGGATTAACTTTTCAAGTTTCATTCTCAACCAAACCACAAATCTTAGCAAATAAACGTTACAATAATAATGCATTCATCGAAAGCCACTCTCTCCGCATGCATTCCACTAAAAAAACTCATCTCAACTCCTTTAAGCCTATCTTACTCTGTAGTCAGCAACAGTAAACATGTTTGCTTGCTTCTATTATTTTTTGCTCCACCACCTCAGTTTTGTACGTGGGCATATATGCGAAGTTCCATAAAAACGTGGATAACATAATATTATTCACCTGTCCGGTTTGCTCATTTCTTGGTATGCTTTTTTACAACGTTATTATTGCGGTTCCATGTAGAAAATACTGTGTAACTAGCACATTAAGTACACAAAATGTGTACAGAGGGGGAAAATACTAGACTGATCATTATATTTTCAGCGTTACATCCTCCATTGTGTAGGGAATAGAGAAGAAAAGAAGGAGAAAAAACAACACTTTTTACCTGTTTACAATCCATGCAGTGCAGATTCACTCGTTTCTCCAACTCCAACTAGTTGTTCTACATAAAAGCAGGAGTAGAGATTTTTCCACCAAACGCCATCTCAGGCTTGACGTTCTAGTAAGCTTACGAAAATTTTCGAGCCTCCAATCTTACTTGGAATATGAGAAAATACGTTACACATTCCTCGTTCCTGTGAGATACAAGCACACAGAGAGAGAGAGAGAGGATAAAGTACCTGCGCATTCACTATCATCATATTCATCATCGCATTCAGAGGGAGAGTAGAAGAATAACAAAAAAAAACTTCTTTTTGAGAGAACCAAGTTGGGATTTTCGCAAGAGAAGCAAACAGGATAACCCGTTCTCACACGAAAAAAGAGCTGTAAATAAAGATCATGCAATATTGTATGCAGTAGTAATGTAGTGCACTGCCATAATAATTTCTCTACTAACGACTAGACGCATGCTTTTGCTACACATATTATTCCTTCACTGCATTTTAACTCTCTCAAGACAGGGGAAAATGGTGATTATAGTATAAGTTTCACTCTAATCCACTTGTTTTTTTCTTCTTTTCGTTTTCGCCCGTGCGCAAATTTTTGCTCTTCCGTTTGTATGCTTACTCAAATATCACATTCTTGTTACGTGCCCAATTTCCGAATCAAAACGTATCGTCGGAGGTAATTTAGGAATTCGTGGAAACATTAAGAATGCACTCAAAACGCTACCTATATTAAAGGGATTTGCGTGTTATCATTTTTTTCGCCACTGGATACAAGTGACGAGTATAAATATTTTATGTATGTATTTATTCGTGTGCTTATCTTTCTCAGAGTTTTGTGCACTACTCGCCATCATCCTTTGATAGCGACAATAATAATATATTACCATCATCATCGTCGTCATCTTGTTTTTGCTGTTTATTGTTTACTTACCTGGTTTCTCTACTCGAAAACTTAGTACGAGTTTTTTTTCTTCTCTCTCTCTCGTCGACATATTTTCCATCAACTCCCAAATGACGCAACAAGGAGCTGGAGTCGAATATAATGATGGTGTGTGCAAGTGTTCACCATTTGCAATGGTCACTGGTACTTGTCTGATAAAAAATAAGAAGTCTCGCTTTGCTTACTTGTCATGATGATGTTGTGCATGTGTGTATGTTGAGACACTAACACTGATTCATATGAAGCAAGTAACGGTCATATAATAACAATAAGATGGAGTCGGCCATCTAGCTCCATTCTCTAGTTTGCGTGTGTGCACATGAGTCGCCGTAAGGTACACAATACATCCATACTTACCTCTTCTCCTGGTCCATCTTCTCTCTCTCTCTCGAGAAAAACTGGTAAAACGTTAAGTAATTGTAAGGAGTTGAGGTGGTGCATGCTTGCATGCCTCTCTTTGAATCACTTCTCGAGAAAAATACACCGTAATACGTTTAGAACGAAAGGGGATGGATCGTGCGAGTATCTCTCTCTCGCTGCTTCTTCGCTCTCGCATGGATAAAAATTTATTCAACGTTCTTTAAAAAAAATGAACGGTGTATAAAAAACCGATTGGACTGCCTCAGGCGGTATTCACTCCTTAGGGAAGAAGAATCACGTCATTCTCTCCTTCTTCGTTTGCGCTCCTTTGCACTAATACAATGTAGCATAATCATCATCAGCATTTTCTCGTGTTTTGTGAGGGGCTCGCTAGACACGTACATTTGCCTTCTGAAATGGAGAGAGAACTCCATGATTCAAAAAATAGTATCCGTAAGAGCCTTTTGCTACTGCCTGAGAGAAGGCATGTAACTCCCGTCCCGCGTAATAATTAGGCTTGCATTGTATAAATCAACACAAGACTTTTTTATGATGTAAACTAATAATGAGAATAATATGTATGATTGGCATATGACTGAGATTTTCTTTGAAAATGGTAGTGCGAAATGTTAATGGAGATGCTTTTGCAGTAGGATTATGTACTTTTTTTTGTATTCGTCGCGTCTTTCCAACCAATCCCCGTTGTTCCAAATTTGTCTACTGAAAATTGAGAATGAAAACAAGAAAATCGGAGGTGGGATTTACAATCATTGGGGTACGAAATTGGAAAAAACCAAAACAGAAAATAGCACAAGTTTTGCAGGAGGAAAAAGGCTAGAGCCTGTTTGACCACTTGTGCGAAAGATAAAAAATGCTTTATTGATCGTCTCGTTATGCAACGCGCAAACACATTTAGCTAGAAATTTTATGGAAGGGACGAAAAACGTACTAGATTCTGGCGTGATGATGATGATGATGATGATTACTGAGAAAAATGAGTACCAGACTGACCAGTATTCACACCGAATCATGAGTATGACGGACTAGAACTGACAAAGTGAAATCAAATCCTGTCCTGTTTTTTGCGCTACCTTGCGTTTTCCCCATATATGCATTGATAATGAAGAGTCCATGATACTGCTTTCAGTTTTTAACAGTTCTTTGCGAACTTGCCAGAAGGGAAATTCAGTCATCAATAGCAAACATGGCAGCTGCAACCAGTTCCCGCTACTCAGCCTAGAATTCTTGATTTCTCTTCACTGAAAATGGTCAAAAGGACCACTTTGCGTTAAGCTATCATACATATAACGAAGACCAGAAGAAAAAAGCCCACACTTTTATCGTCGGTAGAAAACATTACCTAACTGCCAATGCACACATATATCCAGTATATTTTGGCGTTGAGCAAGAAAAAAATTTCCTCTGCTAACAAGTTTTAAACCTTACTTGTTTTGTGAAGGTGGATTTGCTGACGTCTGTCGACAACCACTGAAAAAAATTGATTATTCAACAAGTATCAATTTTGCTTGTTATTTGTTTTCTACTGTCATGTTTTGCACAAAATAAAAATATCCACATTGACAAGTTCAAGTTCGATTATATAAATTGTGTAAGATTCTCCAAAAAAAATTGTTCAATTAGAGAGAGAGAGAAAAGTGATATGATTTTGTATCATCGCCGTAGATCATATCATCTCATCTCATGTTTGAACTTATTTTTTCCCCTGAAGACTCACAAAGTCATTAGTCACCTTTCTGTAAATTGTCTGTGTACACTTTAATTTATAACAGAATATATTAGATTTGCCGTGACATTTCATGGCCAAGAAGGAAAACGCACAGTTGTTTTTCATTCGGAGAAGTCAAGGTTTCTCGTGTTGAGGTACATTTCGCGAGGGGCAGAGAGAGAAACGTGTGTTTTTGCGAAAATAGAGAACTTTGCATTCAGCAGAGATTTAGCAACCATGCCTAAACAAAAGTGTACAGGTAAAATTCCAGAATGAACCCAGCAACTTCAGAGATTTATGCATGTCCCACAATTTCCAATTCGTACTGGATGTTGTGGATGATGCGTATCTAAAATAATGTTATCTTGCAGTGAAACAAAAAATATATATCCCTATACAATATGAGCTTGTCTCTATTGTGAATTTTTTTTATCCTCCAGCAAAAAATTCTATCTGGATTTATGTAGTCATCATCGCGTCTAAAAATAATACAACTAGAAATATATAGTCAATCTTTTGCAGTATACGCTACAGTATATTATACCTGACGAATATACGGTGGACCTGTTATGTCGCATTGTGTACGTTAACAAAAAAAATTTGCTATTGACAATGTCGGCAAGGCAATTACACTTTTATATGATGTTGTATAGTTGTAAAACACTCATTCGTAAAATTTCATTTTTGACTTAGGCTCTCCACCCGACACAATCATTAATTTTTTTTTTCAAAAAAAAGTCCATTGCGAATGACCGTATCTAACAACAAAAGACTCTCCTTTCTGTGGTCATGTTCGTATGGAACGCGCGTGATGTATCTTCACACAGTCATTAAAGTAATGATGATGCTGGATTGGATGTGTAGCAAACGACTTTTGCAAATTTCAAAGAATGGCAATAAAGGCTGATGAATTGCAGTGGGACTGGTGATGATGGCAGAGCAGGAGGATAGGAGTATTTACCGCGAGAGTAAAGTCAGACTCAGACGAACTCACGAGTTAAGGGCAAAAAAACATAAATCTCGTCAAATTTCTATATGGTACCTAATGATACGTGTGTGTGTGTGTAAGAATACCACACGTCATTATTGAAATGAAATAACAATGGTACAATGGTGATAGCTACACTTCCAGTTCTCTACTCAATCACAACTAATTTTTTTGCGCATATATATTGAGTTCGTTACAGCACAGTGTAACTAACAGTAATAATATCATCCCTGAACAATTTTTTACTTGTGTCGCTTCTCGCTTGACATTGATATTGAACTTGTGGCGAGGTGAAGGGTAGATCAAGATTTTTGCTTCGTTAGGAGCATTTTTCGTATATTTTCAGTTTGCATTGAGCCAATGAGAACATCTTACATAATATTATGTAATAAAATTATTCTATTGCCTTTTAATCCATTCTTTTCCCAAGCCCAGCCTCTGAATTTTCCCTTTAAACAACGTTGTCTGGGTTGAGTAAAAGTAAATGGTACTTCCAGTACCGTCTCTGAACAATATGAACACGAATTTGACTTCGTATAAGTTTTTCCCCCTTCTTATCATCTCTCTAGAACCATAAATGAGAATTGTTATAGAAGTGAATAGGAGGCCGACAGACGGAATGGTGTGTAGTGTCCTTATAGGGATTATATTATGTCATTATTATTGCAACGTTCGAGTATGTATTGTATAAAGATTGTCGAATGTAAAAGGAGAATCCTCCTCTCAAAAATCGAAATGAAGTGTGTGGCATGATAGCTTCATGTTATGAGAAAGCATTAGGCGAAGATATCGAGATTGAATCTGGCCACATACCAGAACAAGAAGATAATATGCGAATAGACGAAGAAAAATAGATGATCACGCTTGACAAAAAAATTGTAGTGTTTAGTTGATAAACAAGGGGACATTTAGGTATTCAGGTAAGAGATTTTTTTGTGTGGATTGAGTATGCTGCTGGTGCTGATGATGGTGGTCTCCCAGTTATTAAATAAATATAACGTGATTTCGTAGAAAGAGATAGTGAGGTTGAGTTGGGTTGTTGGGAGTGAGCGAGTGAGTGCATATCGAACATGGAAATACTGCCTCCAGTTACAATCTGCATATTTAGATCAGGACACGACGACGATGATGTGCTTTGTTTTGTGAGTCTCTTAAGATTATAAAAATTGTGATGCTGAAAGATGCCGACCCTGTATTAGATGCTATTTTGTATTTTATGTATGTACGCATTATGTTTTTAAGGCTGGTGCTAGTTCATAAGTTATAACATTATGCAAACGAGTTTTTTCCCGTCCATTTTCAAAAACCTAGTTGCCAAGGTCACGTTGCCCGTTTCGACCGCTAGCCACTTTGGTGATTTGAAGAATATATGTATATTGTGCTCACTGCTCACTCCTTCATCTGAAGAGGGCAATTGTGCATTTTTGGCTTTGGTTGTGCACAGCCTTTCTGGCATGTTGATGGACAATTACGTCTACGGTAATAATGCAGTGGGCTGAGTGAATCAGGTCCAGAGAGAAGTGGACCTGATTAGATTCAGCAAGATTGGGTTTATGAGAGGGGCAAGAATAAGTTGCTGGAGTTGAGTACACACGGTAGGGTACACGGTAATATTTAATTGAACTTAAAAGTTGAGAATGCAATACCAACAATGAAGATGAAGAAGAAAAAAACAAGTTTCTCACTGCTTTTATTATACTTACAATATGCTTTTTATGTCAACTGGTTCGGTAATCTGGTTTTGCGCATTTTTTGAGCTTGCCTGTCTTCATGGGTTCAGGATCAAGAGATATGAATAAGACTCATGAATCTTAATGGGCTCTAATTTTATTTTTGCTCGAGTAAAACCGTTTACCTAATACTCACAATATGTTTTATTACTTGCTGGAATGTGCTCACAATTACGCCATAGACCACGTGTGTTCTCGAGAGAGATGTGTTACTTCGATAGTGCATGAAAATTTTGAGGAAATTATACAGAAAGAAATACTTTGTTATTGCCAAAGTACGTGCGTATTTTCAACAAAGTTTTTTATATCAAGTATGGATGCATATATCCCTCTCATCCCTCTTGCCTTTGGTAAAGGCACCATCTTAGACAGTCCCCAATTTCGACCAAATCCAAAAGGGTACAAAAAAGGATAATCCGAGCC
>JAQFZW010001605.1:0-24850 GCA_034687055.1 Heteromurus nitidus
ACTCTGCATAGCTGACTCAATGTAACCTAAATCTCTGCTGCCACCTCGAGTTCTCCTTACTTCCATCATCCTCGCCAACTTCCATATACCATCACAAGTCTACACTATTCATACGTTTCTTCAGTTATTTTCTAGTCGAATGATAAATGGAGTCATTTACTTATATGCGTAAGTGGGATGCGTATTATGGAAAGCTCATGTTAGACATTAGAATTTAAAGTCATTAAAATTTCAGAAGTGTATCATCATTACACCAAAATGTCATGATTCTAGGAAATATTTTCATTCCACATCGTTGCTACTTTTATGATGCTCTAATATAACAGTGAACTTAAAAGATGAAATGTGTGATAGACCCAAACCCGTATAACTTTATAATTCTCCTAGGGCTTTGCTCGACCACTAATCTGCGCTGTTAAAAGACGTCACATAATAAAATATTTTTTACAGAGGAATAGATAATATACTAATTGCGATTTTTTTATTTCCGTGACTCTCGCATTTCGCAATTAAAAGTTCTCGCAGCTTTAAGCCTGTAAACTAAACGAGAGTGAAACTGAACCACTAACCATGTCAAGATTACTACTATACATTCTATGATGTCGCGATGCTACTACAGATAGCCCTCATCTACACAATATCGTGAACTTCAACTATACCACTAGTTACGCTGTATGAACGATGGAAATGGAAGGCGAGTAACTAGAAATATAAATCAACCGTTTCAAATACCACTCGCACTCTGAATTCACCTTACATCTACACCAGAGGAACAAGTATTTATTACAGGGACTTATTGTTACATGCTCCCAAAGGAAAGGTCGCATTTCGTCTGCGGATATCCATTGTGTAATTGTAATTATGTGACATGATGGAAGCCTGCTGAATGGTATTGAGTTGAAGATCAATCACGTGCGAGGTGGAAGTTCCTTGGATGATAAGTGTGTTCATAGTGTCTCGGAAGTAATGAAAAGTAACAGAACACTAACAGTACAAGAACTAATTTAAAATATGAATGCTATTCGAAATCTGCTAGCCCGTAGCAAGACAATCGGTCCCGTCACGCTCCTGTAGAAACCAAGTTCACATGTTGGCTTGGCATACTCTAAACTCCAGAAAAAACTGATATGTAATGTGAATACTTGACAAAGACTTGCATAAGCACTTACTTCCTTGTTAAAGTCAACTTGCTGGTTGACTGGTTGACTTTTAAAAACTCTGGTAATTGCATCTCAAGGCGAATAAAATGTAGAAAGCCTACGCATGGCGTGACTTTCATTTTTCATGGAAAGATTTCTCTTTGCTTCCAACGTATGCTATGAACTTTTTCCGGCAGGAAATATAAGTATGTATGTTTTTACAATAGAGAATATAGAGATATATACCTATAATTTCATGAAGTTTTGTGAATGTGAAGGTCGACAGTATCCAATTACAAAAGTCACATATCTGCCACATGGCCTTTAGAGTGACTCCATCACTTTGTAACGTGATGATCGTGATGACTTGTGATGTTCATCGTGAAAGGAACGAATGCTACTTTTAACTTTGCACAAACAATATCGAGCTTTGACATATATGGTTTTCCTTTCCCCTTTCACCTATCCTTCTAAAGAGGAGATGTCTGGTACGTGCATATATTACAGTTGACAATTTTACCCAAATTCTGGTGAAAGCTTTAAATGCCAGCAGAGGTAAAAGTGTATAAATACAGAAGAACCATCAATACATGTAGGAACATTAAATGTGGAAAAGATGAAAGGATTTCCTGCAATAGCCACGAGCACTGATACTGGGAAAGTAAAAGTAAATATTCGTTTTTTCTTCTTCTCTGAAGTGTTCTGAAAAAGCAGGAGTTTTCCGCGTGAACAAATTACATACAGCTGCCCTCTTATACAAATGTTACAAGTGCGAGAGCAATCAACTCTCTCATCGATACGAATATATTTCGCCAGCCAGTGCTCAGGCCAGTGAAGATGACTTGAGTAAATAATCACGTATATTCCCACTTGAACAAATTTCAGAAGAAGAAAACTACAAATAGGTAATCGTTTCCACTTAATATGTTTAACAACTGCAAATTCTTCTAAAATATATAGTATATACTTTGTATGCTCATCCACTCATCGCATCAATTCATTTTCTTGACATATTACTCGTCTTGCCTCACACTTCACTTACTTTCGGCAAACCTGTCTCGCGTTTCATGTCACCCATTCACAATAATAATAATTGCGAATAATCCAAGTGGAAAAGGAAAGACTTTTCTTTTGTTACACACTCATTCACATCACTCCCACTGCACCTTGTTCCAGATAGAATTGTAGGAATCTTGGAGTCTGAAAAATAGTTGTAGTTGCATCATCTTCTCTGTGTTTACCTAAATACATGAATTTTTTGGTCCCAAAAAAAGTAAAAGCTGCATATATAAATTCGTTTCCCCCCATTTCTCCCAAATGAATATTACTTGGTTTGTTGACTCACTGTTCCCGTCCTCCAGAAAATATGTACTTGTGTTGTGCTGTTAAATTATGTATGTGCATTTATTGGAGACATGTTTCTCCGATTTTTTGGTAAAAACAAAAACACACTGAAGATAGCTAAAATGTATGGTAATGGTAAGGGTCCATGGTAGTCCTCTACTCTTGGCGAGTGACTACCAAAGTATTTAAATTTTGAGCGACATGACGCCAGTTGAAAGTGAAAGTGTAACTAGTCAGTGCCTTTTCACTTGGAGCATGCATACCCCAATGTAAATGTAGCATGAACCAATTTGCATGTGTAATTTCTTGGGTACGAATATGTTTGCAGCAGTGGGGTACTCCAGTATTCCACTCCAGAAAACATGGTGCATTTTTCATTTACGAGAGAAGTACTATAGTCATGTCAAGAAGATGGTAAAGCTACCAGAAAGGGATGAAATTGCACACTCGTCCACAATCAAGATCAAGAATGTATTACTCACATGGTTCTTCTAGCCCTTTTAAGATGGAGGATGAACAATAACTATGCATAATGGGCTTTTCGAATTTATATAGATTTTGAAGAGAGATTCTACTAAGCATTTATTTCAATGATAACCTTGAAAGATAATACTCAAGTGGAGAAAGGAAAACAGGAGAGACGTTAGTAAAAACAAAAAACAGAGATAATTTGTATCCTCATATTTGAACAAGTATCAAATGTCCAATTTGGCGAAAAAAGAACTACAGTGAAGATTTAATGGTTTACATGGGCTGGGAGATGGGACGTTAGACGAGCAACACTGTGAAATAAAATGCGCTCGGGATATATAACAATGTAACACAATATCCTAAGTACAATATGTAATTTCGGATGGATAGCGCTTTTGGAAAAAAATACTCTCAAAAGCAACTCTCGAGAACAAGTCGTTTTTTATGAAAGTTTTGTTCGCTTTGGTAAATAACTTGAAACCTCATGTGTCTTCTTCTTCTTCTCACTTCTCCGCTTTCTTTCTTCAACTCGATGTGTAATGTGTAGCTTTCTCCTCAGTGCGGTGGTGTGTAATTGTTGTCTTGTCTTTCATGCCTTTCAGAGTCTTCTTCTGTAACACTTATTACTTTTCCAAGAACATCATGGGAATAAATGGATGTAAAAGTACTAAAGAGATCTTTGCAAGAGATACATACAAACGAAGTGATCAGTTTTTTTTACTGTTTTCTTTTGAAAAGAAACTCTTCTTCAAGACGGCTTTTTGTGTGTGTTGTACTAGCTTATACAACGTCATATAATATTGCACACGTGTGCATGATGAAAACGAAAGGGAAAATTGAGACAGTTGGACAAAGGAAGAATGAGAAGGGAAAAGAGAGTCGAGCTCAGCGTATGTATTCATCGATTCCAATAATTTTAGTATTCCAGAAATGTGCTCATTTCCCATTACACTTCTTTTCAGGAGAGTTGTATACATCGAGTCATCGACCAACTCTGAATACTGCGGGTTCTAGGTTATACTTAAGCTTTTCTTCTTGTAACTTTCTAAGCTGGATTGAATAAAAAGGAACATGAACGAAAATAGGATTTTATATGTGTGTACTTCTTAAAGCATTACATAATACATATGTTCCCTCAAACCGAGAAGAATGATTATTATGGTTATCACCATACAATATACATATACTTTTTCAAAATAATTGAGTAGATACACAGATATATGTATCCTCATCCTTCGATACGATTCTGTGGAGCAGAAATTTTCTCCCGAACTTGTCACAAGCCACAAGGCATAAAGGATGAATGTGAGTTTAAACGCTTTCACTTCAACGCCTTGGGGATGACGTTAGTCGAGTGAGGAGAATAAGCGCCCACTTTCTTCCTCTCCCACATCAGCTCACAAACCCTCTTCCACGAGTAATAACAAGTAAAGCATGAAATCTACATAACTTCATGCCCTGATTATTGTTGTACCTTTGCCACACGCGTGGTAGTGTGAGAGAGCCTCCAACTGCTTCCTTTCTCCGAATGAATCCCTAGTGCATGCATAATATAAAATATTTTACCCCTTCTTGGTTTATAATGACTACTACATCCACCAAAGTAGGAATTACCCAACCGCCGAGGACGAGTGGAAACACTCAAAGTGAGTTACGAATGAGCGAGCACATTATATGCCACAATGTGTGTGTGGGCCTGTGCGATTCATTGAGATGCAAATGCATTTTTCGGAAGTGAGATATAATATGTCCATTTACGTCATGTTATTGACGCGTGTGCATGATATATACGGGGTAATAATATGCAGATGTCCGTATAAAATTACGGGAAATTCCTGAAATTTCATCATCATCGTCATCATCTTCCTCCTCTAAGAAGTAGTTATAGATAAAAGGGACAAGATGAACTGGAGAAAACGTGGAAATAAATGGGAGTCTATATGTCTGCCTTCTTTTGATATTGCTCCGGGGATGAACAAAACCTGATTTTACTTTGGAACTTATTTAATGTTCTCCCTGTCGCCTTGTGCGTCTTCCCACCTTTCCGCGAAAATGTCGACAGAGACAGAGACTCTATAAACGCACATTTCTACGAATTTCAACATCCATTCCACTTTTACGAGTTAAAAACTAAAAAAGGCTTCCTGTTTGCGACATATTACAATAAAATGGTAAATAACAAGAGAGCAAAAAGTTTTTATGGGTTTCTTGAGAAGAGGAAATCGAGATCAATGCATGTGTATAAAAATTCTACAAGGCTACGAGTTCAACTATAGAGGAGCTTTTTTCTCTTCTTCGGAGAAATCCGTACTAAAAACATGCTTGTTCACATAAAATATTCAGTTTTGTCTCGTTTCCCTTTGGTTTCGTAAGTATTTTTTATATTGTCGCATGTCGGAGCAATAGGAGAACTACGAACTATATATTCCCTTTTCCGCTGCGAACATCCGTCTCAACCGTCAAGTACATTCCGAAATCTCAACCTATCGAATTTCTTTTGAGATTTTTTTACTATGAAACGAAGAAAAATGAGTAAGGAGGAGAGGTAGGACAGGATATTCGACTTGGAAATTGTGTAGATAAAGGAAAGGAATTTTTTGTACTTTGATTTTTTTGTTTTGTGCCTAGTTGATCGGTGTATGGAAAGGAAGATAGAGAGGGAAATCCCTTGTCTCCTGAAAATGAGATCTACTAGTCTAAAATCCAATAAAAAAACTGGAGTTTTTATTGGTTTCCAACTACAATCGAGTCTGAGTAAGCGTTGTTTATGAATCTTGTGATATCAAACGTGCATATTTCATAGTCAGAAAAACTCAAAATATTACAAAATGTTGTATTTGTTTTTGTATAGTAAAATTCTTTGTGCTAATAAAAAGTAGCGCATATGTAGACGTCTTGGGAAACTGAACAAACAAATCGAGGGCTAGCAAGATTTTAAATATTTGAGGACATACAATTTAATATTTAGATTAGACAATGATCGATTATGTACCGATTATTACATGCATTATTTTCCTGTTTCTTAAGTTTGCAAACGAAAGCGAAACTGCAAAATAAGGATGGAGTACAGAGTCCAATGCACTTCAACCCAGATTCCCGGATTTGTAATTTCTTTACTTTTCTTTAGACTCATACACACGACATGTAAATCCATAAAAAAATTGACACCAACAAAATAGTAGAGTGGAACACAGGTAGCATTAAATAAAAATGATAAACGAGAAAGAAGAAACAAATAAAATCTAAAAGTTTTTTTTCTTTTAGAATTTGTGTTACAACTGGCAGAAGATGTTGAAATATCTTCGAGTATCTCTTTTGGTGCTTGTATTTATATCCAAATCTCCAGTTGACTACCTTTTAGCTCAGTAAGTCGGTTTTCAGCTTAGCCCTTGTAAAGATGTTCACATCTGGCAATACAATAGCCAAAAAGATGAATATAATTTTTTGTGTGCTAAACTCTTGAAGCATTTTTTAGTATTCTTCCCACACCAAAGCGACAAGGCGATGAGAAGTTTTGACTAAACGCAAACGTGAAGAGCATCTACTACGGGAAATACAATCGGAGAATATATAGGAGCCCCGTTAAGAATGTATAGGCTTTTTGGCATCATCATAAAGACAGCGTTCGGTACAGCATATGGAATCCGAAATCAGGCGTCCACAGGGACCCACACACACACACAATTCTCTAGCCGCTTGTGATACAAACCCTACATGCCCATGTAGATAATAACTTTAGATAGGTAAAGCGAGGGAGAAGTTTTGTAGACAGGTTTTTACACAACACAAAACTCCAACGAGGAAAAGGAGAAAGTTTTTTTTGGAGAGGAAGTTAGGTGAGAGCTGAGTGAGTGAAAGTGTGTGTGAGAGAAAGGAAAAATAACATGACATTCAGAAGGATTCCCTCGTTCCTCTCCGAAATTTGATGTTCCCTATCAAAAGATATATAACTCGTCTCTCGCCACTCGCCAACCAAGTCTCCCCTTCGGATTCCCATTTACTACACAATCTTTGATACACACACATTCTCTCTCTCTCTCTTTCTCACGCAACTCGCATTTGTAACTACGCACGCACGCAATTCACGACGCACACACGCACGCACGAAAGGAAGATGAAAAGAGGAGAAAGTAACAAAAGGCATCTCTCCCCACATCTATTTCTGTACCGTAAGCGAGAGACTTTCTCCGTTGAGATGTCAGTTCACTAACCCCTTTTTTCTCTACGAATATCACCAGAGTAGAATTTTTTGCTGTACAACTACAACCTACAACACAACTACTACTCGCATTAAAATTATTATTCGCCCATGAAAGTAGTGGCGAAGACGTATGGTTTGTACAATATAAGATAGAAAGCAGGCCATGAATAAAACACAGGAAGCGAAGGAAGAAAAGCATGAAAAAACGGTAGACTAGCATTCTCCATCCTCCTACACTATACTACGCACAACGGACTCACGCTCACACACACTTTCTTCCTTCCATCTACGCAATTTCCTAAATTTTCCTCTAATTTTCTTCTTCCTCCCTTTTCGCCTTATGCCATTCTTTACGGGAGATCTGTATGAAGTGATACGGCTCTGGAGAAAACGGAGAGAATTTTTTATATGTGCGAAGTTGTTTGGCTTTTTGCTCTTGTGCGCCAAGCCAAAAACACATGCGATAAGTATCTTTTGGTGTATGTGTGTGTTTCTGTGCTATAAAGTCTATGGTTTTTAGGGCAAGATTTTTTTTGACGCAGTGTGTTATTGTTGTAGATTTACTCGTTGGTAACGAAGCAAAAGCGAGGAGAATTCCATGAATAAGTACTGCACACGTTTTTCCCTTTGTATCCTCCTGAAGAGGTCCTCGACCTCCGACCTTCATATTGCGTGAGAGGAAAACCACACCAGTGCAAACAGAAGGGTACTTGGTGTTCAGAAACGTGAGAGATGATAAGTAAAGGATACAATTGATGTTGACTGGTTCAGTGAAAAATGAATATAACAAAACTGACAATTCCTTTTTTGCTTTCACTTTTCTGCCCGCACGTTCAGGTACAACATACCAAAATGTCTATTTAATTTATAACGACAACATGATAGAAACATGGAAAAGCTCTGGAGAAAAAACAACAAAAGCAAATTAATATGCACATCCTTTTATTTTTTATTATATTTGAAGGAGATGGTGAACGAAATGTGACAGTAAACGTGATAAATGTATGACAAAGACGTATGACATTGTGAGCTCTTTTGGATATCTATTGCGATTGCGATATATGATTTTTCTACTTAAGTAGTTGCTGCCTTCGTCGTTTTTACAAAAAAATGACGTATTTTCTGGCAACAGCTTAAGATGTCCTTGTGAGGATGTTCAATCACATACATTAGAGCTGTCACCGGAGTAGCCTTGAACGGGATACCGGATGTTGAATGTTGTGAGATATCCGACTATTGCGAAACAGTAAAAGGGAAAAAAATGTTTTCAACAGAGATGCCATATAACTTCGTATTGAGTGAGAACGAAGTTTATTTTTTTCACAATTTAATGTATTTGTTCAAAAACCATGAATTTGCTCTCTGTACTGAAAGTCTCACTGGTGAGAATTATTGTTGGCAAAAGTGGTAAATGTCAAAATGATCATGTGAAATGTAGGAAGGAAGAAACCGACAGCTTTTCTTAAAAAGATAGCCAGTAAAGAAAGCTTCTTCTTTTAATGTCAAATGAATAAAGGCTTTATAGAAGTTTCAAGGCGAAGTGAAGAAAAAAAGAAAGCCATTGAACATGGGAAAGGAGTGTTGCAATTCATAATATTGAACTACAAATGTCCATCTGTTTTTTTCTACTTAAGTGTTGGACCAACATGGAAAAACGTCATATGTGATATGATCAGCAAATGTTTCCAATTCGGTAAACAAGGCCGTTAGCATCTATATACATACTCCGTAGATCTTCAAGTTCCGAGAAAGTTGCATGCATGCACATGGCACTGGCACACATAAATACATACCTCCACAAGCTTTCTCTCGCGCTCTCTCTCAGAGTCAGTTTGTGTGCATCAAACAAGAAAGGGATTCTCCTCGCGTATTCTGTCAGAAGAAGGGAAAAGGAACCGAGGAGTATAAAGGGCTCATGCGTTTCATTCCCTATTTCTCTCTCTCTCGCGAGGAGAGCGAAAGTGGGTCAAACCTTAGGCTAGGCCAGCCAGCTAGGCAGGATGCATGGAGACAGCTTCGGCAATGATTCTACAGCAAGCTTGGGGGAAACAGCGGAAGGAACATTATATCGAAGAGTGAACTGACAGTTTAGAAAGGAGGCTTTTAAGCATATACGAATAGTACGGATATTATATGCATTTGCACACTATACGCTACTATTAAGTAAGAGGAAAGTGTACTTTGTGTGGTAGTATGGTGTGTACTCTTACTACTAAACACCGTACAAAAAAACCTCATTTTTCCAACTTCCCTCTGTCTGTTACTATATAAAATTTGGTTTCACAAGAAGAAAAAAATGTGGAATCTCCTCGGCCTTTCCACAAGCATAAGCAAAAGTAGACATTCAATATGTTATCACGTTGTAGTAGTAAAAAGTAAGACCAGCAACATGCATTCCTTGGTCCTCCTATACCGTTCGGCCTCGACCAACTTTTGCACACAAAGGGCTCCTCTCTCTTACATTCATTCCAAAAGTATACTGTGAACTGGAAAGGAAAAGTGCATTTTATATTATATAAAGGATTCTAGTACTCCTTGCCCCATTTTATAGTCAAGGATTCGGAATTTCGGTGAGTGAAGACATAATGTCAATGTACATATAAGTTTGTATACGTGTACTTGTTCACAGCTGAAAATAGTCGAAACTTAGGCATCCAAACCCCTTCTTCTCTTTTCCTTTCCATGTCGTTACGATTCCTTATTCGAGTCGTTTTTATTTTTAACCATGAGCCGTTCTTCAAATTTATGTATGCCAAAAGCCAGCTGGCACACCGAGGCCAAAATCCTTGCACACATTTTTAGAGATACTCACATTTTTGCTTCAATTCCTCTTTTTTACTTTCTTTTTACATACTTTATATTACGGTTTACAGTTACAGCGCTTTCTCTCTCTGTTAAATATGTACGTTTAATGTGGTGTGTATTTTGAGCAGTTTAATGCTATAACTAAAGCCAAAAAGCTCTAACTAGTTGTTGTATACGTATATACCCATCCGATTAATGCTCGAGTACAAAAATGTGTAATGGAACAAGATAATTTCCCCCTTCCATTTCAATTGAGCGTTCGCAAATAGTAGCAGAAACGGAGAGGAGGATATGAGGAGGACAAAAGGAGAGAAGCAAGACGTGGAAAGCTGTTAAGTAAAGTACAAGGGTGAAAGAGAAAAACAGAAGGGAAGAGTGAAATTACTCGAGGGAGTAAAAATTTAGAGAACCTCTGCATTTTACATTATGACATAATGATCTAATGTGTTGCCTGTCAAATAAAAAAGGTTGAAGCCCAAGAGATCCGCGCGGATACGGCTCTTTTTGTAGCTTAAAAGCTAAGGCGGAAATGAGCCTCCTGCCTTGAGAGATGAATGGATGAGTGAATGCAACGTAATTTGTAATCATTTCGATCATGTACAAGGGAAAAAATACACACAAGTAACTTTTAACCACTCTGGCTTAAAGGGCAAACCTGAAAACGCTTTTTAAAAAAAGTAGTTGCATATTATCTGCTTGCAGTCAGCCCATTGCAAATTGCATACTATTTACAACATAGACTTCTGAACGAGGTAAAATTACTTCGGAAAAAGGGGAATAGTCGAAGGTAGTAATCTCAATCATGCCATGCCAGTGCTAATTCATGCCGCAGATTTTCATGCCATGCTTACAATCCATGCATCATGCCATGCATTTTCATGCCATGCCTGAATTCGTCATTCCATTTCATGCCACTTCCATGCCATTTCATGCCTCATGCCTGTGGATTGCTTGTGTAGTACTCATACGCTGCGTTCATAAATATGAAATATAAACATAAAATCGATTGTGCAATGTTGCCAATCGATTCGAAGCACACACACATCGTGAAAGTACGAACGAAAATGCTGAACGTCGTCGATGCACAACATAAGCAAATATGAAGCCCAAATGACGGAAAGCATTCTTGTGCTGATTTCATGTTCATGCCAGTGCAGTGGCATGAATTTTCATGCCATGCCGTATTCCCGAGTTTCATGTCATGCCAAAAGCTTAAAATTCATGCTTCGGCATGGCATGAATCGGCATGAAATGAAAATGCATGCATGCGGCATGAAGCATGAAGCATGATTGAGATTACTAGTCGAAGGCACACAACACAAATTTTTTTCCTGAGATCTTTTCCAACGTTCCAACAAACTTCAAGGGGAAACCAATCCCGTGAATTAAACATGATTACATATACACGCTTTATGAGGGAATTCTTGCTTCTAATTTCCCTTCCCGTCTTGGTATCATCTTGGCTTTTTGTTGGATGTTGGATGTACGTCTGACATTAGTAGTATATGGGTTTAACACCATCGTGGCGTAAAAGCCAAAATGAGAGAGAGAGAAAGAAGTGACATGCCTGTTGTACACAAGTGAAGTTGAGTGGAAATATACGTACACATGTGCAAGAAGCATGTTTTGTGTTGTGTGGACCATGTTGCCATTAATTTTATACAAGTTTATCGCGTGATGTTCTTCGCGTGTGCATAGCCTGCCTCTCTATTCCTTCTTTCTTTCTTTCTCATGTCCTTGTGCTCTTCTTTGCCGCAGGAAAGGAAAGTGCCACTTTGAACTTTCTTAATGTATCCTTTATCACTTTCTAACTTGCTTTAGTAGTGGCCATATAATGCATATAACATTCACTTTACTTTTCTCTCTCCTTCTTCGCCTTCTTTTTTTTACTTTCTCAGCGTACCTTTGTTGTATTTGTGTTTGGGATACTGTTATGTTGTCTAAGATGTTACTCGATTTTTTATGGCGTGTGCATGTGCGGACATCATCTTCTTGTGTCAAGTGGAGCACGAGTTGATGCAATATGCAGCGGAATGTGGAATTGCAGAGCGCACTTATCCGGTCGCGGATATAGAATCTGTGGCGGATGGAGGAAAAGTCAAAGACTGTGAAAAAGAGAAGTCAAAGAGAATGCCCATATGTACCCCTCATATCCCAAACCCAAGTCGGATAAAATATAAAATATAGAGAAACTGTGTGATGTTGTGAGTGAAGTTAAGTAAATAAGAGGATCTCGCTTTCACCTTGAATGCTTGACGAGTTCCGTAACGTCAAAGGAGCATGCGGTAATGTAGTTACATAGTGGTTATGCTCCCTGGCTTTCACATCCATTTTCAAGTGGGGGCTACAACCGTAAAATGGAATTGTGATGAAACTATTAAAATGATATCAATGACAATAATAGTAATAATCCATGACACAAAGGCGTGTTCGTGTAAATAAGCACCACAAAAACTAGGAAAACATAATAATATGGAACAAAAAAGGCATTTAGTCAAAGTTGTAAACAAGTTTGACGAAACTGTGGCATACGACGCAAATCGCATATAATTTGTTGCATAAAATATATGACTGTGAGCACAGGGTGGAGTGATGGGTGGTAGAGAACTCCCAAATGTAATTTACCAATTATTATTAGTCGTTTTGGGAGGGAACAGCTGCAGGGTGAAAACATGTGGTTGTCGGTGTGTTTGTGAAGTGTGGAGAAAAGGAGTCCGCGTTTAGGTATTTCGCTAAATTCAAAATGGCCATCCGCACACAGCCTGTGCAAAACATGAAACTAAAACGGAGTTTCACATTAGAACGAAGCGGAAAAGGTGCAGCATCTTCTCATCAATATTTTAGAAAATGGAAGAGCACGCAAACATCAGGGATAAGTTAAGAAGATGCTCTCAGAATACTCCTCTGTTTGGCTCACTATATCCTTTTTGCGAACTCATATCGGTACCTGAAATCTTCCGAGGTACAATCAGCGTTAAGCAACAAGGACAAGTTTATCTCGCATATGTCAATATATGTATTACGCCAATATGGTGGCCCGTGGAACATCCTCGATGTCATGATATTAAATGCATACTTAGCTTAAGAAAATCGAGGTGGCGATGAGCACGAAAAGGAAACGATGTAAGAATAGCGATAAGAAGCTCAAAAGCTTCCCTTTTAACATGAATCAAACAGTCAAAAGTATGAGAAAAGCAAACAAATGCCACTTGGTTTAAGAGGAAGCCCATCTTTCTTTCAAACAAAAACTTCCACTGTCTTTTCAGGAGTTTATTTTGGAAAGCTTTCTCTCTCTCTCTCTCTCTCTTCATACTTATGGCCACGCACACAAATTTTGACAAGGAGTGATACATGATGAATCAGATGCAGTCACCGTCCGTACCCACTTCTCGCTTGATTCAATAATGGCTGCTGCTGATGTTGATGTGTCACGCCTTGTGGTGCAGCCAAACACAGGGAAGATAGATATACTCGTTTTAAACAACATCTCACATCAGGACAAAAACAGAAGCCTCATCCCGATGTCCTGATCATGCTCTTTTCTGCTCTGTTTCCAGCGATGAAAGATCGTCTGCTTGCTCTTTACTTGCTGCCTTTCCTTCGCAGAATAACTTTTTAGCATTGTGCAAGACTTGTCTATGAAAAGTTTTGGTTGGGGTAGAAAGTCCAAAATAATTAGTAAGAAAGGATATATGTTACTTCCATAGACATACTATGCATATGCATATATAATGTAGTCAAGATGAAAAATATCACGTGCGTTTGTAGTTCAAAAACTAATTGAGAGGGAAGGCTTTCATGGAGTATACGTGTCCTCATTAAATTTTTTTCTCCTCTCTTTTCAGGTGAAATTGATAACACGGAGAAGCGTAATAATATAATTACAGAGCAGAGAAAATTGAGAAAGTAGATATGTTTTTGAGTTGGTACGTGTTTTGTCACTGGAGGCAGATATTTGATAATGGAGACTGATGATATAAATGATTGTGTTGTAGTTGATGGGCGGAGTGGAAAAGATGATGAGTTGTCGGAACCTTATATAAATGTACTTTTTAGATGTTTCATCCAAATGCATATTATTTGAAGTCAAAGTACACTTTTACTAGATATATAGACGCTTTTGAACTGGTTTTTTCCACTGCAACATCAAATCATGATGATCATTGCAGTCATCACGCGTCAACATCATTAAATGAACCGGAGGGGTATAGTAGCCAGTCATGCAATGGATATGAGCATCTCTGACCAACGAACAAGAGACTAACAAAATGAGCTACACATGAGAAAAGATTACAAGCCTGTGGAATGGAACTGCCATATTTTTTTCTGGGAAGTGAACCTCTCAAAACCAGATGACAGAGAAAATGAGGAGAATAGGTACTCATGAATGCCTAAACGCTCAACTCATATTAAAAAATACTGGAAATGGACTTCCAAATCGGGAGGATATATATTTTTCTCTGAAACCGCCCGTGGAAGTTTTGCTGGTGCTCTTTGATCCCATATTTATACATATGTGACAACACCACAAATTGTCAATAAGTGCTTTACATGAATGCTTCATTTAGTAACAAGCAAGCATATAATTTTGCCTGGAAGGCTGGAAGAGAGAAATCAGAAAAGAGAAGAAATTTAGATTCGTGCATTCATATTCCTGTCAGCATCGTGTCCCTTACACAAGCCAATTACGTGGAAACAGTCAGCTAAACACTTCTCGGAAGTGCACCCCGCTCTCTCCACTCGAAAGGAACATTGTGATTTTCTTTGTACTTATATAAGCTATCGTTATACAACCAACAAGGATCATTTTGAGCTCACAGTTGTACTTGCCACGTGCTTCACGAAAAGGGCACACCGAATCGTATAAGTTTCATTTTGCTGACGGGGTTTCCCACGAAAAAAGAATTACTACGTTGTATTGGGCTTTTGGGCGAGTTTCCTACACGATTTTTCAAGGCAATGAAGAATTAAGCACTTTCCAGCAGCACATGAGACTTGAGAGAGAGAGAGAAAACGATAGGAAAATAAAATACTTCACAAAGGACACGAAGAAATAAATCTGCTCAGTTTGGACGATCGGTCGATTCATGTACACTTTACCGCTTTTCTCAGCCAAAATCCTGTACTACTTCCCTCCACCCTTTCTCAGCTTTCACTTTACTCGTCTGTCAACTTTCTCTCCCTCTTTTCATGTCAACTGAGCTCAACGTAAGGTGAAGCGACAGCGCATTCTTTTTGCTGGGCTGAGGAGGTAAAAAATGGAGATCTCGCCTGCTATAGATAAAGATATACACATCCTACTTTTGAAACTGAAGTTTGTACCTGTACATTTGCAATTACGTTTACGCGCGGACAATACCGCACAAAAGAAAGCCTCGGTTGTACTGGTGCCAAGTATTAGTCAAGCTCTGGCATATATACTGGTAGCAGTTCAAGTACTTTGAGCTTCATATCTATGTACCTATTCCACTAGTATCTTCAACACAGCATATCAGCATATGGAGTTATCGGAGAAACGAATAAACTTTTGGTTTTCCTAAAGTCTCTCTCTCTCACACACACACCACATCATTCGTGCTCACCTTTTCCCATTATTTTTTTAAAGAATCAGTTTCAAAGCGAGAAGCTGCTACACTACACAATATTATATTACACTCCCGCTCTATGATCCACTTCTAAAATTATGTACATTTTATTTGTAAGTTCCATCTACTTCGTAAAAAAGAGCTGATGTCCTTGTTTGAGAGTATATGTATATAAGGGCCATCGCGTGACCCCGTGGAAAATGGGACCTTAACATCCAACAAAATAAAGAATACACACATCATACGCTATAATAACTAAAGTTTAGCATGTACACGCGGAGTAGGGACATGTGTGTGTCAGATACCATTAAACCTCCTGACTTTACCACATCATAGGAATATCTGTAAATAGTAAATGCTCACGAGTAAAGCGAAAAACTGTACATGTACATTCATATTTTTGTCCTAGTTCAGTTACATATAATCCTAAGCAAGTATATAATATACCAAAAAAATGTTCATCTGTGTCCCCTTTTTTATATACTGTAAAGAATGCCTTCTCCTCCACCCAGTATGCGGCAAAGAGAAAGAATAATATCATTTGATAGGTTTTAGCAGTATATTAGAAGTGATATAAAAGAAGAGGACCAAGTAGTCGTATCACTTTTACAACTTACGTAGTAGACTCTAGATAATATGCTACTATAGTGGCACTCCGCTTTCTCCTTTTATTTCTCCAGAGCGTGCAAATGCATACGACCATGTACATGTATAATGTGTGTGTGTGTACCACTTCACCAGAGTACTAGCACACGCTACTACTACTACTTACTACGTGAAGAGAATATCCGCGCGCGAGTACTTTACTACTAACGTACCTACTCGTTGGGAGAGGAATAAAAAGGTGGCATGAATCTCAACTCAACTTTCAGTCTTCGGTGTGCTCCTAAACCCAAGAGTCTATCCACATCTAGTCTCCAGCTCTCTTCCTTTTTCGTGTCGAAGAATTTTTTACTTTCTCTCCAACGTGAAAGCAAAGTGAAAGCAGCACCGGATACAAAAGCTACCAGAAGCAAAATCCATACGGAGCAGAACCAGGACCAACGCTTTTACATTCTAGGTATATATATTCTCTTTTTTATTCCTTCAGCTTGTATAATACGTAGCACACTCGAGAGAGATGATAGGGGAAAAAGGTCTTTCCCATATCCTTCTCGGAATCTAGTCCACAATTCTCTGACTCTCGGGTTTAGACTAGAGCACAGACACGAGGCAAAAAGGAGAGAAGGGGAGAGAAGAGTTGGAGAGAAAGTAGAGAGGAGAGTTTCGTGAGAGTTGTGCGAGCAGACAACCATGCAAGTTCCTTTTTAGTTCTCCTCTCCTCCTCCTATGCATCTTGCGTGACTGGGTATTACATAACTGGGAATTCATCAGCTGATTTTTTCTCTAAAAAAGAAGTTTCTTCTGCACGATACAGGATCGAGTTGAGTAACCCTTTTTTCTACTTTTTAAAGTAGTTCGAGAGAAAAAAACTGTTGGTAAATTGTAAACTGCTCGCAAGAAGTGTATATAGCATGTCATTTTCTCGTACTTATTGTTTTGTTCCACTAAGTACAACCGCTGGAAATAAATCTGAATTCTCTACACGAAATTGTCAGCAAAAAGAGAAAGTAATTTAGTAGAGAGGCAAAAAAATCGTGCCCGAAGGAAAGTGAAAGGATACGGATGTGGACGGTTTTTTTGTTTGCATAAAAATACGACACGACAAGGAGCAGTAACCGCATAAAAATAAAGTTGAGTTGAACGCGATCCATAAAATTAATTAATTCTTGGGAGGTCTTTGGGAAAAAAATATCCGTTGTCGCACGAGAATAGCGCGTGCTTTCTCCAAAATAGCACACGCAAAACACAGAGTCCACACGTTTCTATTTTTGCTCTCCGCTCCTCATGTCGAAAAAGTTTTTGCTCAGGAATAGAGTGGAAAAAAGAGTATTGAAAGTTGGAGTTGGCTTGATTAACTTCGAAATTCCATTTTTACTCTGTAAATTAAATTGCTCTCAGGAGTAATTGTTATTCCTTCTCCAGGAGAAAGTTTTTCTCGACAGCTATTAGAGTAAAATAATTTGGGGAAAGGAGGCAATTTGAAGTGTCTTGTTCTTCTCACGACGATATCATTGCTTCTCTCTCTTTGTGTGTGTTTTTGCCAGCTCGGGGATAGCCACTCTGTCGAATTGAAGAAAGAAAAGTGACAATGACATCTGTATCAACGGAGACGATGCCAACTGCATCCGCCACGTCAGCATTGACCCGTGGTCGGCCCCTACCTCCATTACCGATTGATGACGATGGGATTATTGCAGTAGTTGCAACAAAGCCCTTTAAAATTGTTGACGCGCACCGTGAGTTACGGATGGGATTGACAGCGTCAAGCTTAGATGAGTTGGAAGATCGGGCGAAAACCAAATTCCAGATCCCGTTCAACTTCCCCATCCGCATTGTGTTGGAGGTTGATGGGACAGAGATTGATGACAATGACTACTTCGGCACGTTGGAGCCTGACACTTCCCTCATGATCTTGTGTGAAGATGAACGTTGGACTCCGTACAAATCCAACTTTATGTGAGTCATTATTTTCTTTCTCATTTCATTTCACTATATTTTCCCCTTCATTCAGCGCAGTTTCCATAAATTACTGGTACATTGATCCAGTGATAATCCGGTCATGACAAAATATTATTTAAAATCAATATAAACTCTCACCATATGTGTGCTGAGTACTACAAAGATATTACTGTGAAAACTGAGCATGGGTGAAAGATGGCCGCATCAAAACTTCCATAATGCTGAATGATTGAATACATTCATCTTTGTCATTCCCCAAGAAAGCTGCAATTTTCTTGGAAATTGGAAAGTATACGTACTTATGCTAGTAACGTTTTCATTGCATATTTTGGTTTGGCTTGAGGCATACAAGTAAAATTTTGTAGGCATTTTAGCTTAGGTGACCCAAGGATTGTCATTGTTCTACTGAAATGTGGACATCAAACTTTTTTGCGTCCTGCCCAGTCGATTGGTTGCTTTACGTGACTGATTCACATGCTCAGGGTTTAGCACAGGTAAAAAGAGTTGTGTGCTCTCATATTTTATCCCTTTTCACTGTTCCAGTAACCTTCAACGCAGGAAATGAGCAGGTCTCATAATGTGTAAAAGTACGAGACCATCCAATCCGGCACACGCGGATGCACAATAAATTGAAAGGAAATATTGCTTCTTTTAGCATCCACACGAGTGTGGTTTATCTATCGCAGGAGAAGAGAGAGAAGAAAAATCTTGAATTTTTCTGCTTGATCATTCTCTTGTCTGCGTACTTAGACTCTCTGGTCCCTGATGGTCGTCTTCCACATCGATTTTTTTCTTGTCAGCCCTCTTATCGAACTCCTTATCTTTATGTAATTCTCCCTAAAGTGCTGTACAAACATCTCACTCTCATCTTATGCTCTCGCCAATTCCATTTTATTAAAGGGGAAAAAGGATACGCATTTTTTCCCGCATACCGCATCTGCGTTGTCAGAAGAAAAAATCTCATTTTGTTTTCGGCAGCAAGAAAAGATTGGTTTAAAAAGCAGATTCAAGAGTCATGAAGCATGATCCTTTTCTGTCTTTTTCTGAACGCTGTATATTATAGCCTTGGTCTCGCGGTGGAAACGGAAGAGAAAGCAGGGTCAGCAAGCACTCCAGGATCGCCTGTAGAAGAGCTCGTGTGGAGACTTCATCAAGACCTCTCATTCTTCCCATGGCTAACCCCGAAAGAGCTGGAGACCATAGCGCAAATGGACAAGGACGAGATGAAGAAAGTCGTTCCAGATGTGAGATTCCTCGAGTTTCTCCAGGATCTCAGTGAGAAGTATCTTCAGGAGAAGGACAAGCATGGAGGAGGCGAAACAACATTAGCCGCGAGCAGCAGCAGTGGAGGCAGTAGCAGCAGTATGGCAAGTGCTGGGGACACCGGGGGTAGTCAACCCAATGGGCCGACTATTCTTCATGATCCCATCAAGCTCATTCGTATGTACTCAAAGTCCAAACATTTTATGCACAACAATTACGAGCCACAACCATCTCAACACTCTCAACGAGCTAATTAAGGAATGTGGAACGTATAGGCGGAAGGGAAAAATTTAATTAGAGAAAACTCAATATTATTACAATCTCGTATATACTAAAAAAGCTAATAAGATTATTTAAAAAATCGGTTAGTTAGCTGTCATATAATTTTAACTAAATTATATTTGCAACACCAACAAGATCACGCTCAGAGATGACCAATAACATGGGAGTCATCAGTATAGTTAGTGACGCGGTCAGAAAAAAATTAAAACTTATTTGCATGTCATCAAGTTTACTTACGCACTCCGATGGTAAGTCACCACCAACCATATTGGGACTTATGATGGTCATATAAAACAGAAACGATCTGAGCTACGAAACTGTTGTTAAAACTGAACTTCTTTTAGAACATCATTTGTTACGGGTGTAATGAAGTAATAATATTACGGTTGATTTGGCAGAAAAGTATATAAAAAACTTTCAAGGAGATGCGGCACAATTCGTTGAAACGCAAACGGTGAGAGTGGCATTTACTAAGTATACAAAAAAAACACAGAACTTTTACAGGATACAATTTAGTTTAGAGAATCCAACTCTACACAAAGTGAATCACCAGTTACTTACACATTTTTGTATATACTATATAAATTTAACCTCATAAATACATTAGGATATGGTAGGAAAACACGAAGTTTATCGGAAGAACTACAAAAAACATAAACTTTGTAGAGAAGATGCTTTTAAATTGTAAATAGTTTTCGAAGCACCAGATACCAGATTTCATCGAGAGAAAGAGAGATATTTCCCAAACCTCAAATGACCGAGAGCTGCTTTAACGGGAAACTTTATTGCTCTAAATATATACATATACGATATATATAGGCTGAACTAATCTCGTATTAACTCGTGTGTGCATTCACAAAAAGCTTATAAGTTGTGTTGAAATGAATGCTAAAATTACTCACGTTCACATTCTACTACAATGCTTATACATCGCATCATCATCATCATCATCACTGCTCATTCATCCAATAAAAGGGAACGATACGATATAACATTAAATGAAACCAAAAAATAGTACTCGGATCACAGAGACGCAATGAAAACCAACACTGTCAAGCAAATAACCATTAAGAACCTCAAGGACTCAAAGGCTAACCTTATAAGCATACCAAACGAAAAAGGATATATAAATGCAATACAGGGAAAATTGTAGGCGTTTAATTAAGATCGAAATTGTTGCCATTTGATATGATAAAATCGAATGAAAGAAAATATTACGGGGAAGGGGACAGAACTAGGGTTGATTTCTTTCTAGGATCAAATCGCGCACACTGCCACACGTCACGAGTTTACGACATCGCATGCATCCAAAGTAGACAAAAGATCAGAGTTCAACAATCCACATTTTACGTCTGGAAGTTCTGGAACAAGTATGAGAATTGAAAACATGTTTACGAGCACACATTTTCCATTTTCATAAAAGAAGTTTGCATATGCGCATATTCCGTTACTTCCTCCAGCAAATATTTTATTATGTGTGTACCTCTATACTCTATACCAATTCGAAGAAAAAATGTATACAGTTTTTTCCTAATATGCACGTGAGTTTCATATAGGGCGTTTGAAAATAAAATTGTGTAAACTTGCTCAAACAATCAAACAGGAAATATTGCCGATCTTCGCATAAATGCTCTCCTTGGTGGAAACTCACAGATCGAATTACCGTATGGGAGCACTTGAATAAGTGCTTCTACGTAAATCTAATGGTTGGAGGAGGACAAACACTCCAATTCAATTTCTCCCCTTTTACAAACATTTTTTTTATTCCCGAACTTGAAGTTTCCAGAGTGGATGAAAACTTTTTATTGGATGGAAGAGTACATGTAAAATGTCAGGTAAACCTTATATATGAAGAACCAAGGACAGAAGAGCAAGTTTACAAAAGTTAAACAGAGACTTGATCATTACAAAATTACCAAGTTAGGCTTCACAAGGAGAAAACTGGAAGGAGCAGAGTCAGCCAATAAATAAAACAATATATACACGTGTTTACAATTTTGCACTTTCATATGGATAAATGCATATACGATACGATATATAAAAAATGCGAAGTGTGTGAAGTTTAATCGGTGAAAATGCGTGAGACGATGACGGTAGAGTAGTATTGAAAAAAATTCTTGTGTTTTTGATATTGGATCGTGTGTGAATATAAAGCATAGATGTGTTCCTTCCTATTATAAAAACCACTATAATTAAAAACTGTCCGATTCCAAGTACTGTAAACACTTTGGTGCTAATATTAAAATTTCATAATAATCCATTAATAAATTTAGTACCTATAAACCTTGGTTCTCTCAGGTTCTCATAATGTATCATGTTACGCTGCATGGTTCCTTCCTATCCGAGATTTACCATAAATTATATATATTCAAGATTATTTCAAAAACTTTCCCCTAGGATTAACATACATTACGGTGCTAAAGTTTTTATGAGATTTCCTGAATTTCAAAAATGAGTCACCTTTTTAGGAAAGAAATTCTCCCAATGATGTTGTTATACTGTATGTATGTCTTTTCATGAGTGTTTTATTGTATGTATGGTCTTGTGAAGTGCATCGATCAAAACGAAAAAAAATCTCTGAAAACTCACAAATGAAAACACAGCTCATTCAATCAAATTTTGTGATGTTTAGAATGTAAAACGATATTCTACGTAATCTATAGTCAAACAGGAGAATGTACGTTAAATGTTGAACTTAACATAAAAAGTTAAATATAAAATACCCTTTCGAAATATGTTGGGTTTCGATATTATCCCGGATGTAAATACTTTAAGTATGTAAACCTACTAAAATGCACGGATTATTGGTATTACTTACCTTATACCCTCTTATGTACATTTAGGAAGTTTACTAATGGTGGTAACTAATGTATAATATTGGATATCTATATTATCTTTCAATGAATAGATTCTAGTCATTTACAAAATATGGAATGTAACCGGAAAGTTCGTTTATGATTATATAAAAATATCAATGTGAAAAATGTTTTATTGTTGACACTGAATTTTGCATACTCAGCATCAGAAACTTGACATTCAGGAGGAGGAGGAGGAGGAGGAGAGCTGCTCGCATGCCAAACTGTCAATCGTATTTTATCAACACGTGTCGCAAACAATCCTGCAACTTATCTCCTCTCTCCTTTTCTCCCGTGTACTTTTCCTCATGTTGCGAGTTGCGGATTAAAGTGGGAAGTAAAGTTTTCCCTGTGCAAACACATTCCCAGCGAAGGTCTGCGCGAGATAGACACACAGATGTGGGACACAAGTAAAAGTACACCTCACATACTTTCATTCCCATGTGAAAGTTACACACTCATTGTTACGCAGGGACAATCCCATGTGTGAGAACTGGAGCGCAAACAAGAAACACCATTTCTACCATTACATTGGCAGCGGTGGTGTTGCGGAACGAGCGAAGGTAAGTTATAAAAGTTAGTTCGTGATAACTTCCTTAAGTGTTGGAGGAATTGTAAAGCATAAAACAGGCTATATAATAACATGCAGAAGCTAAGCTATTGCATATACATGCACATATATAGCTTCAAGGGAAAGTTTTCTATGTGTTGAAACTCATCACACTAATTCGTGCCTAATTCAGTCATCCTTCCGCTTCCATCAAGATCTCATTTACATTAATTGGAAAAGAAAGGAATATTTGAGAGCAAAATCGGGCAAATGGATGATCATATAAATTCCTGGTGGCTCTCAACAACCAGTACCAGCACATTTCTATTTTACATGGATGTTTATAAGCGCATAAAGAACTGTTGAAACAACGTGTCGGCTATAATTGTCAACTGAAACATGGTGTTTTATGTTTGTTTGCACGCATATGCACACACAACATCAATTTTATTAATCTAGTCGATATTCATTGAGCCCTCATATTCATTTGCCTGCCTGTTGGAGCCGAGAATGAACTATTATTATTATCTTCACACAAGTTGAGCACATAAATGGGCACATTGGTACCAAAAGTCTACTTTCATTTCAGCCTTTTATGAATATTTCTGTAATGGCAGCGGCACCACCGACATAAAACACCAGCCCAGCAGAGTGAGAGATGTGTGAGCAAATGTGTAAGTAAAAGTTTCTCGTTTCATTCTATCGGGTATGTTCAACAAAGCTTTTCATGATGCCAGTCAGAGTTACATAATGTTATGCATCTCTCTCTCTTACTCACTCTCTCTCTCTCTCTCATCTCCGCTCGCATCTCTCCTCTGCTCCCAAAAACTAATATCCTTTAGTGGAACACTATGCGTGTGCATACAATGTTCGCAAAAAAACGTGAAAGTAGGACGAGGACGAGAACAAGCCAGCTAGAGCATGGTTACCACCGCACACAAAGAGAAAGATGTGCCTGGTACGTCGTAATTTCGTATAGCATAGCTAAGAGTTATGATACTTTGTAGGCACATTCAATTTTAATATGCTGGAAGCTATATCAAACTTGAACAAACAAAAATATAAGAGAAAATGCCAACTGTTTGCTATTTCAGGTGACGGAAAACAATGGGAAACAGATGGATGTATATATGGAAAAGTGATCCTGATTCAACAAAGAAAAACTTATTATTTCACAGTTCCTTTATGGACTCTGTGTCCTTTTGTATTCTTCTTGTTTATGTATGCTATACTTATGCCACTGCAATTGTAACTGTTCACTTATGCAAGATGAAAGGTCAACGTCAGTTAAATGACATGATGGTATGAGCGCAAAATAATAGTTCTTTCTTTTAAATTATACCAACGCGATATCAAAATAAGATTTGCTGCTGGAGGCAAAATGCAATTTACATTTACCATCAATATTTGTATATGTCTCTGCCTCTCCACCTGACCAAATTTTGGCTAGGTGCTTTAAAGAAGAAAATCTGCAGGGAAAATCATCCGACTCCAATATTTTTTCTGGAGATACCGCAGTGCAAGGGCAAGTACCATGCACAATGCACCAACATCGAAGTTCTCTGGAACTTTCTCCGAAACTATGAACTATGTGAAGTCACGAATCTTGGACCATTGCACCACAATCCTACATTACTTAGCTTTACTTAAGCTAATTGGCCTCCGACAGGTGGAGACACATTTGAGTTAGTTTTAACATTAATGAAATTCGCAAGTTGTACACTCTGTTAAAGAATTTTAAACTCACGCCGACCGTTTGGTAACTTCTTATCTCACGACGAGATGGTGAATAA
>JAQFZW010001606.1:0-24839 GCA_034687055.1 Heteromurus nitidus
CGGCTTGGTTCGCTAGCGAACCAGGATGTTGACTGGATTGGTTCGGCTTGGTTCGCTGAAATTCATGGACATGTGTGGTCTCACTGGAACAAAATGTCTGGAAATACTTTTGTTAAGGGCGAAGGCAAAAATTACACATTATAATATGTCACTTCAAAATGAACGACAAATATGTTTTTCCTATCGCCAGTTCCAAGTTTTCGCAGTGTTCTACAACAAATGCTTTCAGTATTCGTTGTTGCCAATGCTAAATTTCGTTGGAGGAATACTCATGATCTCCATAATGTACTTTCTCATCATTTTCCGGGACAAGCTGGACTGGAGGGTTATCTGGATGATGGGAACTATGCTGGTAGCCACACTTTGTAATTGTGTTTTGGTCCTTGATTTTGGAAGCAGGCCGATGAAAATATCCAAAAATCTTATCAGGAAAGGTAAAATATTCCCTGAGAATCGGTTCTTGAAGCAATTTGCGAAGTCATGCTCTCCCATTGAATTGAGGCTAGGTCCTTTCCACAAGCTGGACGGGAAGAGGGGGCCTTCTCTTATTAAGTTTTGCTTACAGCGTACCTTCTTCCTCGTTATAAATACGAAAAGCAAAGTTGTCTGAATTGGAAATATATTTAGAAACAATTTATTAACATGGAATTCGATTTAGTTTAGTAATTGAGAAGAACATACAGATTGTCATGTAAAATCAAAAACATGAGAGGAAAATTACTCTTTGAAAAAAATAACATAAGTCCGTCAATGCCGAAGTTGTTTTGTAAATTACTAATGGAGTTTTCTAGACTAAGTGTCCGATGCTCGATGATATGTCCACCTAAATATAGATTAATTCAATATCTTACACAAATATACCTTCATTTGGGAGAGTAGGGGCTCCCATTAGTCCCATTTCATAAAATAATTTAGCTGTTACGCAGTAGGAACCTGATTCGAAAACATGTCATTGTAATTCAAACCCAGTATTACTCCTCTCCAATTTTCAGACGGGAAAACATTGGACATGCATACGGAAATAATTTCCTTCGCGTTTTAAACTGCGATGTCTATATTTTCCTGCAATTGTATAATGCGGCTTGGAAAAATTATACGTAAGCTACAAGGATGTATTGAAGCTAAATTTATGTAAGTTAAGGCCTGTCTATAAAACGAATCGTCGAGTAAGTCAGAAAATTCTTTTTTAAGCCTCAGTCGGAACTTCGGATTTGTCGCGTTTGCAAAGTTATATTTGACTTCCTCTGATACCATTGAGCCATGTTTAGGTCTTTAAATTTTCAGATTCTCCGCATCACGTCCTTAATTTCAGCACTAACAAATAGCACATGTCTTCGTTGGGACAATTTAGAGCATAAGTTTTTCATCAGAAGAGAAAGTTCGCGGAGAGTGTGTATAGTCACATTTTTAAGCTTGTTACATGTCGCATTCGTTGTTTGCAAATTCCTCCATTCGAAACTGCTCGCTAAAGACGTGACATTTGAGCAACAGTTCCTCCTCTATTTACTCACAACTGGCTCCTTATTCTACCTGGGCCTAGTCTACATAATTGTCATCAAGGCGAACCAAGTCGCTGCCATTTTAAATGGACTAATACAATTTTCGGACGAAATTCAGAGTGAGTAAATTTAAATACTTTTGGTAATTTTTTAAAATGCATTTTAAATTCAATAATTTATTAATTTTTCTAGACAATGTCAAGGGAAACATCACGAAATTACAAAAGCGGTGGGACATGTACTTAATTTTCAACATTTACACAGAAGTCCTTTCAGCGGTTGTCATGATTCTCTACTATTTTGCATTTCCAAACTCCATCATCTTTCCAAATCACCTCTTCCAAGTCAACTTCACTTGGAAAATCCTGCTCCGCATCATCTTTGGGATGGAGTGGATTTGCACAGTGTTTGCAGGCATAAGTGTTTTTATAAATCTTGTCCAGTTTGTATCAGCGTTTCTCATTGTTTCAACTTGGATCCTCAAAAACACGCTCAAAGTTGGAATGCAGTGCCAAATCAGAAAAATTGACAAGCTCATTCAAGCTTATCGAGCGTTACAAATCCTCAGTTTAAATTTTAATCAATGCATCGGCCCAACACTTATTCCACTTCAAGTTCTTTCTGTTCAAATAATACTTTACTCTAACATGACTTTAATTAGAAATTCGCATCTTTTGAGCCATCACGTGAAACAATATCTTCTAATTACAACTCCTCTTTTCATTATCTACTGCTTCCTAATGATTCTTCTTGGAGGGAAAATATTTCGATATTCCGACCAGTGCATTTTGTCTTGGAGACGGTTTCCATTTAATGGCATTCAAAGTAGGAAGAAGGAAATGAGAAAATTTGGAATGTCTTGTACGAAAATGTGGGTTGGCTACTCCGTCTATAAGATAAGGCCTTTGAGTTGTCTTAAATTTTTAACAGGGATTGGGAGGGGAACTTTCAGAACTGTGCTTACACTTGGATTTTAATCATGCGGGTTCTCATACGACATGCAATGTTCAATCCATTTAATTTCATGTGTAACTTGGAAAATCCTTTTCAAGCAAAAACATTGTTTTACGTAGTCATTTTAAAACGTTGAAAATCTTTTATAACTGATTTTATTTGTCGAGATATTGATTCGTCGAAAATCACTTTTTGCAAGCTGAGTATACTATACAAACGTGCCTAATTTACTATATTATTCATAATGTGGTTTGAACAAGTGAGCTCAATTTAATATGCAAGACGACAGCAACAATTCAAGTAAACTTTATGGAATAACCTGGATAAGTATACCGCTATGTGACGTTATACGATATTATATGTAATCATATATGCCAACAAACCCATATTGTATTTTTAGTGCATGTATACACGCTTCTATCGATTGGTCGAAACAATAAAACCAATCTAATATTATATTTAAACTCTTAATTTATGTGAAAAACTCAGCATACATATTTAAATTATATTAAACAAAATTTACTATGCCAGTGTAGATACAAAGTAAAGTTGATTAATAATTTAATGTGAACTATTTCGTAAGTTAAGTTACTTAGGTTTGTGAAAGTCAAAAACGAGAACAGCATCAAAGGCTCGTAGCACAATCAAATAAAAATAGTCTACCACAAATCCTTCACCAAGTTCCCAAAATGGCCCATATTTAACACGAATAGGACATATTGATTTCACCTTTAAAACGTTCATTTTGGTAGTCTTGGACCTTTTCCATTGGGAAACATGACGATACCTTGCAAGCATAGAGTGCACCCTGACACACTCAACAAGCATTTCACACGTGTTTGCGCCACTCGGAATAAAAATCATTTCAATTAGAATCATTCCACCTGTAGCAAAACACACCCCGAAATATAATATTTGAGCAACTTCCCCGTATGCCTTCACGCAAAACCAAATCCCAATCACTGACGACCAGAACATGAACGTGAGTACAACATACACGCCAATAAAGGCTACGGATTCATTTCGCTGGTACATTATTCGAATGCACGTATAAATCCAAAAGAACTTGCAAAATGATCGGGTATTTTTAATAAGAATTTTTATAATTTCATCCACGTCATCAACTATTATCAACACCATCATTGTGATGAACACACTACCTCTGATGACATCTGTCGTGACTACTAACGTTACCACGAACCGGAATACACCACCCAACAATATCTCCACTATATCCCGATTTACTGCATCCGACAGAACGAAATCGTCAAGTACAAAGTAAAATGCATCGAAACCGGTATACAGACAGACGACAGGAACAGCAAATGGAAAAACAAGTGACACCATCATCAAACCAATCATGAATACGCCATGCGCGTCTCGCTTTGTTGCCAAGTTTCCAGAGCTTAGCCAGTGGGAATTCCCTGCGAAAAAATTAGAATTAGTTGACTTGTGCAGCAAATAAATAGAGAAATGTGTGCTGTCGCTGACCTGTTTGGAATTCGGAATGAAGGTCCAGAAGTTCGTTGAAGGACTGCAAAACGTCGCCTATGTTACGAACTACTATAGCCATCACACCACTGTAGAATAGCATGAGTGCAGCGCAGACCAATAATATAACGGTATTTTTTCTGTCGAAATCTTCCCTGGGGTGAATTGCGACATAAAAAACTATACAAAATAAACACACCAAGCCATAGACTCCAGACAGGAATGTGACAAATAGCCAAGGAATCCATTTCCACTTCGGCTTGTTTAGAATCACTTTCTCATAATTTTCCGACCACTCCACTGGAAAAGGCCAGAGAAGTACATTTTGCAGTTCATGGATTTGAAATGCAAAGATTTGATTTTCAGTTATCATATTTCTTTGAATTACTACTGACGTGAAAGGGAAATGCCTAGGAGACGACTGAAAGGACATACGAAACAAATTTGGGTATATATAATAAAATGATATCTGGAACTGGCTAGTGGAAAACCCCCCAAACATATACATATACTCGTCTTATCGGGAGTAAAATTCTTGAAAAGCTCGAAGGTGAAGCTTATTTCGCAACAAAATTTTTGCTCAAGGTTTGAGCTTTAAATAAGATACAATTTGAAATACGAGTGTGGATAAATATACAAATATAAGTACCTTTCTTGCTTGTCAGGAATATGGAATACTTCTAATAAACATACTTAAATATGCATAGCCCGTGAATTTTAAATACGATGGATATGGAAGGCACATGCTGAAAAAAATACCTGAAAATTGAGTGAAAATTTTCCAAAAATTTATCGACAATATTATGTAAAGTGATTCCTTTTATCAGAAAATTAAAATCCTGTATAGTGATCGATGATTGAATCATGTTCAGGCGTTTAAATTAAAAACCCAAATGATATACGTTTTTGCTTTGGGAATAAATATGAATTTTTATCGAACATTTTCCTGGGGTTTTCTATTAGGCTGATTTCGATTACGTATAGTTTTTATTTGCTTGTATCTTGAATCAATGAACCCTCAAGTCTCGTGCCTGAAAGCAGGCAAAACATTATTGTAAATTGTGTACATTGCGTCCTTCATGGTCGGGCATGTTAAAAAGGTAGCAATGTTTTACTGCCTTCATTCTGTAAGTTGAGAAATATTCTAATCGCACACAACTAATCAATACGTTATCAATTATTCAGTTCACTCTCCACTAGTTCAAAACATGTTTTATACTTGTCGTTGGCTTTTGGCTTATTTCAGTTCAGCACGAAGTTACCCTTAAGCAGTATACATCGAAACAAACTTCCAATATCGATTCGATATTATTTCGTCGTAAATAAGCATAAATGTGGTAAATTGTGTCACACATTTCCTTTACGAGTACTTATATAAAATATCAACGGTTACGTAGAATGGTAGTATATTTTATTGCAAATTGCTTTAATTGAAGTTTAAAATGGAACAACTTTATCACTCCTGTTTGAAATTGATTTTTCACCCAGAAATTGGCGAAATTGTTGCAGTAGTTTACCAATTCGGACTCCGAAAGCATAAACACATGCTACGGCTCCAATAGCGGCTGCAAGAAGCACTTGACATCCGCACAAAGTCTTCACCGACTGATCCAAACCAATCGCTTTGGGATTCAAAACAATTAAAAAGTTCCTCTCCACAAAAAGTTTACCCTTGTCCTCAATCCAAAACAGCATATTCCACTTCCTCAGCCTGAACCACTTTTCGTAAATTCCTCCAGCTATCAAAGCGCCTTCCACCTGATGAGCCCTTCTTGACATATAACCCCATAAGAAAGGACCTAGTGTGCTCGGAATCATATGATACGGAAACCCAACACAATATTTATTCCCAAACTTTTTCCATTCATTCCCAAAAAGAGAAATTGTATCCGAGGCAATATTGTTTTTGAACAGAAGCGACTTCCTGTTTATCAGACCTTCCAGTAAATCATCAATGACGACTGGACCGCTCCCGAAGTTGTCAGACTTGACCTTAAATTGATGGTCATACTTTCTATAAAACTTTATATATTTTTCCAACATCGTTAGTTCATCTAACACCACTCGTTTAGTGTCCTTCGATACTATTTGAATTCGGTATCCTTCGTCGAGCAAATTGCCCACCTCTGGTGGATTTCTCGCTTTAAGATAATCCGTCGAGATTTTACTTTGGTAAACATTCGTGACAAACGTCAGCACAACCAGATACGTCCAACAAAACTTTTTCGCATGTTTGAGGTTCAAACCTTGGTTGAAAAACGTCCATAGAATATCAATTCCATGCGGAACACTTCGACAAATGTAAATATACAAAAGAATAGTCATTCAAACAATTGACCACGTGAGGGTATCAAGTATCAAACGCATTGAAGTACACGTCCCACCTCAATATCGTTATATCAGTTTCCCTCACGCAATGGAGCATCTTGTATGTTTGGCTATAAAGGAAGTTATACTTGATTCCGGTACGACTCATAAAGCTTCTCGTCATGGAATTTATCCAAATTGTTAGTAGGAGACTTCTTGGTCGTAATCGGACACGGGTTTTTTGATGTACGTCAACCACTGTCAAATTCAAGTGGCGGCCCCCCATTCCCCACAAATTGCTGAAGTCCCAAGTTTTCATCAGTCGTTTTCGAACATAGTCCCAATCGGAGGAATGGCGACATTCTGGATTGTTAAATGTTTCGAGGCCCTTTGCAAAGGGTGTGAGGTGGAAATATTTGTGGCCATTTCCGTTTTGATTCAAACTTTCGTGGATTTTAAGGAGAATGGTGTGGTCAACTGCTTTAAATGAATCCCAATAGACTTTTTGTTCCTTCGGACAGAAATGGCAGTAGATCCCGAAATATGTGAGTAACCTCCTGGTCCTGGATCGCTTCCATATCAGAAATATCACTGGCGCGGTAATATCTGGAATAGGCTCCTCTCTCCAGGCAATGTAGTGGTAAAAAATTGTATATACGTTTTCTCTTGGGTTGACAACGTAGAATACTTTATTACTCCAGTCATCTTGTTGGGCTCGACCACTGCGATCAATCATCCTGACGGTGTTCCCAATTTCCGAGTTGGAGAAGATAATATATGCAGAACAAGGGAGGGCAAACTTCCAAATAAATAGTTTCCAGAATTTTACCTCTGCGATTGAAAGTGCTGTATTAAAGCTGTGTCGTGTTACCTTGTATTGGATTCGGTAATCAAATTTGTTTATATCGTTGTAAATGAGAAATGTGTTTGGAGAAATAATTTCGAATGTATTGGGAATATCGGGTATCTTGAATCTTCTGCTGAAGGCCAACAAAGAAATAGCACAACCTTCCGGGAAAACAGGAAATTTGTTTGGTTGTAGTGGGAGGGAATACTGGATGGGGAATATTACGAACAAAATTATTAGTTGCGGAACGAGCATTTTGAGCAAGGCTACCAGCAATAGTTAAATGTGAGTGAACATGGAAAAGTTTGATATTGTTTTGTAAATTCTCGTTTCCTTTTCATAATTAAGTGTCAGAACAATAACAACTACCGACACAAGGCTTATTACTTCCAATTATTTTCACATCCGCATTTCACAAAAGTTTTCGACAAAACATTTTACCTTTTACCACAACGTTACTAATGTTCATAGGCCCTTCGTAATGATCGTTCATCAAATTTTTCAATCCGAAAATGGAAATTACAAACATAATATCTTTAAATATTTGTTAATATTTCATTTCAAACTCTCCGATATAATTTAACATTATAATAAACCCATTCAAACAGTAAAGCTAACCCGCTAATTACCAAAAAGTATCCATTCCACAAAAATGCAAATTGGATCGACTTTAAAGGCAGAGGTTTAGGCTCCTCGATGCAATCTAAATTATCACAATTGTTCACATGAAACTCGGACCAAAATATTAACTTAAATTGGGTAAACATTTTCCAGAAATTTAAAATTCCCGCGCAACTCAACTCCTCATATAATCTATGAATCTTTTCAGTCAAATACATTCTGAAATAGAGCATAACGTACGCCTTTTCAACCACTTCCTTCACAACGAAACAGATGTACCCTTTGGATTTAAAGGTAGATTGGAAATGGCCATTGAAGAGAATTTCCGTTTCGAGATTTGATTGCTGAAGAACAGCCTTCTGTTTGTAGTGGCCATAAAGTACTCTCAATGTTGGCATGTAACGGTCTTCTATCAACAAATCCTGCGTAGATTTCGAATACACGAAGCTAGTGTTCTCACCCAGCTGATATCCCGCTCTTTTAAAAGATTGCTCAAATTGCCCCATGAACCATCTTACGTTCCAGATGTCGCCCGCCAAAATTTTGAAATTGTTTTGGAAAAGTTCCTGAATGCTTGAAATTACTTTTGGTGGTAGAGCTGCTGTTATGCCTGTAGTTACCACACTTTGATAACACTGCGACAAGATAAGAACAGACATGACTGCGTACATATATCTCCGATATTTTAAACTCTTCTCAATATTCAACGGTTGGCCAATCATTAAGGCGGGAACTAGAATTCCCGCCGAAATATTTTTATTCAAATACGCCAGTAATATGCAAGCCCCAACCGTGAGAATGAAGATATATCTGTCCACACCGTTGAAAAACACTGATTCTCCAGCTGGTAGCAAAATAATACTGCTCTCGCAATATACTAGCAGAATATTCCGCACACCAAAGAAGACCCCACCCAAAACAAGGTCCTTCGATGAAATGTTGAATGGTTTCGGGCTGAAGGCGTAGTTGAAATATGTCCTTAGAGGAGGCCTTGGTGAGGAATTATTCGGCAAAAATATACCTTCTTCCATTCCGGACGCGTTCAAATGGCTAAATATTAAGTCGACAATGAAATTTTCATAGTTGCAAACTCTTCCTAACTGAGTCACCCTCAACATACTTGTACATCCGATGCTTGAGAGAAGCTCTGCTTCCAAAATAATGGGATGACCCTGACTGTTCCAATTAAGTCTTTTGTGACCTGATGATATTTCAGTGAACATGGATGCACTTGGACAAGTATTGATTTGATATGTATCGCCAGCGGAATTACACAAGAAGCAAACTAAATTTAAAGACAAGTTCTGATTGCTTGACTCTTTAACCAGCACCAGTTTTGTTGTTAAACCCAGCCCTGAAAATGTGCTCAATTCGACATGATTTTCAAGTTGGGACTGAATTAAAAAAATAAAGAATGTCGCAGTATCACTATTTCCATATCCAGTCGCCTTAATCTGTGATGACAACCATGGGCTGAAACCTAATAATGATGACACCATTAAAAAGTCTGTTTCGTGGCCACCGAAATGTCTGTCAAGATCTTCGAATCTGGAAGATTCAATTATACTTGAAGAACAATATATTATCTTTGGTTGATGTAAACAGTGTGCGTGCGAACTTGCAGCTGAAAATTCGTCGCTGAACTCTGATAACTTTTGTGTTGCGTATTTAATAATTTTCAAAAGTGGTCTTGATGTGGTGCAGTATGTTGTTCGAAGGAAAATTTCTTCGGTGGAAATCTTCGAGTTGACTTTTTCCGTAGAAACGCGGAGTGAGAAAATCATTGATATAATTATGCTAAAATTATATGTTTTTGACGATTTCATTTTGATTCAAGTAAAAGACCTCGATCTAGGTTCATTCGATAACAGTGCCGGGAATTGACTACATCTTTTTAAGTGAACTAAATTCCAAATAAAAGTGTTGTTCGTCGCAGAGTGAAAAAGCATAGTAAAATGTTACTTTAGCATTTTCAACTGATAACAAAATAACAACTTTGAGTTAGAATTTATCCATTTTTGTTACATTAGCTAGATGGTCATGACGATAAAATATTAAAGTGCTATTTTGGTGAAAGTCAGCTACAATTTATCATTTTAATGTACATGTGCGAATATAAGTGATGTTCCGATTTCATCTCTAAAATGATAGCAAAGCTGTTACAACATTACCCACAAGAATATGGAGAAAATCCCCTGGAGCCTTGCTATTAATCCTGAAAAAGTCTCCAGCTTTGAAGTATAGAGGCTGAAGTGACCTTGTCATTTGCGTATTGACCTTCCTGGTCTTAGCGGAAAGTACGTTTTGATCGCCGGCTAAGCTATTCATCCGTGCAACTAATCTAGTAGACAAGCGGCTAACAAAACTGACAGATTGCACAAGAGATAGGGTTCCAATTGCTATTGCTACTGCAGCAGCGAAAAACAACACACATAAATACGAGGGGATCATTCCCCATCCCTTAATTCCCATCCAGAATAGCCATACACACTGCAAATGGCCATAAAATATGAGGTACATGTTCGTGCTATTCGCGAAAGGTTTAATCCGAATATGATGCAAGCTTAGTATTTTGAACTCTCTGAGAACTCGATTAAAATCATTCAAAGAAAGGACAATTTTTAGGGACGAGTAATACGCGTAAATTAGGAGGAGGCGGTAGATATTCATTTGCAAATAGAAGCGATCTGTGCTCTGGATAAACATTGAGAGACAGGCAAGCCGAAGGAAAATTAAAATCAAGTCGGATTCATGATGGGCGTAATTCATGTTGAGAATAAGGAAAATTCCTTTTAGCGCAAAGTAGAGAGGGTCCAGATTTAAGTAGACTGCGAGAAATGGGACAGCAATGGTTCCGATTGAGCCGACAATTGCAACATTCAAACCGAAACCAGACATCCGAATTGTGTGTGCCCATCTCTGCTCAAGAATTCCGTAATATCTTCGGTTCCCTGTGGAAACGAAAGTAGAATAATAATAAGGATTTTTTTTATAAAATTTATGTTTTTTAATTCCAAATTGTGCTTACGCAAGACAATCTGCTTATGATAATCCAGTAATCCGTTCGTTGCTTGACAAATATCTTCCGCAACCCGAACTAGCTCCTTCGTCATCAATTTCTGGAACAAGGACGACGTAAAGGTTATCAAAGCTAAGATTTTTATCACGATCCCGATCCTTCCGTCGTCATTCCAAAGAATGCAGGCGAGAGTGGAACAGAATCCGCATAGAAATACGCCAACAAAGTTGTCCAATTTCCAGAGGAGTGTCAGACGCCATCGAGACTCTGATTGAAATCGAAGGTTCTCCCAATTCAATTCGAAACAAGAGAGCCCGAAATATTTCGCGAACAAAATGTGGTGCAACCTGGTAGCGCTTTTTATATATTTGAAAAGCATGGAAATGTCACCGGCAGTAGGCATTTTCATTATTTTCCACTAATATTTTTTGCTCAAAGAACAACTGTTACCATACGGAGTGAGTTACACAAAATTCGCAAATATCCTTTGTGTAAAAAACCAAATTCTTTAACGTATCAAACGTCTCAAACTACTTCAGGTAGTTTTACATACTTAATGCTTATATATAAATTCAGTTTGGAATGCTCATAAGGCGTGGCTGAACAAATTTTTTTTTGGAAAAACTCTAGAAATCTGAAGTACACCCTGTATATAACTCGAATATCAATAAAATATTTACAAAATTTGTCTTTCCATGTAACCATACCACATATATCAATATAACCATAAAATATATGTACCAGTTCAAATACATTTTATACTTCATATGTCTCACAAAAAATAAGACAAACTCGACAAATACCCAGTACTGAAATGGATTGAAAGCTACAAAATTCAATTTTCGCATTACACAGGATCCAATTATTGATTTGTATAAATGTATATGTTTGATGGGCATACATTCGTAATAAAAATTGTGATGTTAATTTCAGTTGGATTGATGTTCTACAAAATAATGATATTCTCTAGAATCGATATCACGACATAACAGAACAAATTCCATGCCGGAAAACCTAGCTTTCGAGACAGCAATTAATGTTGGAGGCTCGACTCACTTCCTGTCTATTGTTTACTTTAATGTTTTTTCATCGCTACATAATATCCTCTATAGACCAGTCAGCTACAAGCATTTGAGACGTCAAAATGGCTGTGAAAATTCTCACAAGTTTCCTCCTCCACCAGGCATTGCTTACATTTACTCAGCTTCAAGTTGATGACGGGTGCACGACTACATTCTTATTGGTGGATGCTCAAAGTGAACATTCCGAGTCCATCGTCACTGGTTCAAATCATCCAAGTTTGATTTGTAATAACGTCTCCACTTTTAATTTGCGTAAATCCCTCGCTGACTCATCTGAAATCCAAACCAATTCTAACTTTCGTACATCCAAATTGTTCACTCGGATACACACTCGACATTGTTCAGTCTTTATTATTTGCCAACCGACAATTCCTTCGCTGACAGTTGACCTAATCTTCCGGTCCGGCCAACCCGAAGACAACTGAGGTACTGTAGGATTTTACCTTGTGAACCCGAGTGATGACGTAGTTGAGTTGCTAGCTTCGTACATCAAAACAGACAATGATACTCTTCCTGACATTCCAGTTCCAATTGTTTTAATCAAGTTGACTGAAACTAAAAATGAATTCGCCGTTTATTGTCATTTTTGTCTCAACGACTGGGAAAAGTTCACTTGGAACGAGTTCTCTCAGAAACTGGAACATGCACAAATTTTGGACATTCATGACAACCTCAATAAAATGGGAATGGCCAAATTTCGTACATGTACTCCATGTATCAGCATGAGGTTCGTCAGTTTTCAAAACCGGAATGTCACTCTTCGGAATGGGATTATTCAAGGAAGAACCTGGTGAAGCATTGTGAACTAATCGTGGTTGACCTGATGCGAACTCGCCAGATGAATTTCACACAAATCAAAGTCTTGGGTTGCAGCCGAGATAGCGGAAGAGTGAAAACACACATTTCAACTTACAACGAAAATTGCCTGATCGTTAATCAATTTATATCGCCAAAGATCTGTTGGGACGCTGAGCTACAAAATGCTGCACTGCATCAGGGAGACCGCGGCGACTGCCCTAGACTGGCAAATCTATTTCAACGCGTTTGACATATCTGCACGTGGTCACGTTTGGCAGGATTTTGTCTCTTTTACATGTACATTTGCAAGAGCGTTTCACACGGACTGGATATCATGTGGACGTTTTGCAACCAAAGTTTGAATCTGAATCATACAAAAAGAATTTGCTGCGCGTATTTAATTCTCATCACGCTGCTGACGAACATTTATCAAAGCATAATTTCGACGGATTATCTCAAAACTCGAGATCCGCCAGAGGTGGGCAATTTGCTGGATGAGGGGTACCGCCTCGTCGTGGGGAGTGTTGAGACAATGTATGTGTTCCAGAGTGGCTACGCCATGCTGGACAAGTAGCGAAAATTTTATAAGAAATATCGCCATTTATACATGGTCGCGACGGCTAAACTGAACGAGGCGGGAGTCGGAGTGGGTGGACTACTGGAGAATACGATATGGTTAAGGATAAACTTCTCGTTATCAAACACAACTTCGAAATGCAGACCCTCCCATTGTTTGGAGACGGTTGGAGAAAATTTGAAAACAAAAATTGCACTTCTTTTGGGTATCCCGTTGGAACGACAAATATTGGGATAATCTCGTGGTCATACATGTCAAGGCGGACGTACCAAATGGAGAGTTGGTGGTTTGCTACAGGAATTTATATGAAATGGATTAATCTGAGGAAGTACAGTAACCTGATTTCAATTGTGGACAAGGAGAAATTGTTTGTTGCAAAGCATTTGTTGCTTGTCGTCGATCCCAAAACAGTTGGCTTGGATGCTTCGTTGATGACACTTCGTTTGTATCATATTTTAGCTGTGGGTATAATTGCGATCGTGTTTTTATGTGGAAAATTTATGATTAAATTTGGGATTAAAATATAAAGTCAGTAAACGTATCATTGTAAAGAAATTTTTGCTCCAGCGGATGGCAGGCCAAATTAAAAATGAAATTAAAGGCACGCCTTATAACTGTGAAATCTCCTAAATTAAAGCTATACCTTTTGAAATTAGAAATTGTCCAGTGTATGTATTTTTTTACATAAGTACTTGCTCAAGAAACTATGATAGTGCATTATAACCAATGCGAGCAGACAATTTGCCCCAGTGAATTTTCATATTGCTTTACTTTCATTACACAAACGATGGAACATTTCAGTCCCGTCATTTGGATTTAAATCGATGAGAATTTTGATTAGTTTTCCAAGAACTGTACGTAGCACAGTCATGCTTACATGTCTGAAACATGCTTCACGTCATGATTCTTGGCTGTACTGGAATAGTCGTTGCCTTGGAGGTATTCACCATTCTCTGTATGGCAAAAGTTGCAGTAGGCTTTGTTAGAATGGTTAAGATGCACAAGCAAAAATTGGAATTTCAAAAAATTACGTTGAAATCGTGGAAATTACGTTTGAACCTGATGCAGGCGAAATCAATTAGGCCGATCATTATCTATTATGGAAGGTTTTGGCGAATTGATAAAAAGTTTGTGGCTGCTTATCTACTTCTTAACATACTGCGCTGTTTCGATGTTGTCATAATTTTCGATTATTGAACTTAATATTACTTAAATGAATTAAATACTTGTACATTATTACAACACCTGAAAACCCTTTTGAACAGCTTCATTTTTTAATCAAAGGAGTTTAATCAGTAGGAGTTTAATCAAAATACTCTCGCATAATATTAAGGAGAGTGCAACCCTAGAATTATTACGTGTGTAATTTATTTAATGGCTATGCAAAGAATTATAGGCATAAATGATAGAATTCATAAAGGCACAGGTTTCTTTCATATCCGAGAGCAACATCCCGTTACAATAGGTATCCAATGTTATGGAGCTATCCCGATCCTATGGATTTAGACCTAATTGTTAGCCGCAATTGGCAATGGCCTGGAGGCGTGCTTAATTTGCGAGTCATGGTTGTCAGAGATGTGGAGAAAGTCTCTATCACAAACATTCTGGACTAGTTTAGCTAGGGCTGTTCGTTTTCAAAACGACAATCGTTTTCGTTTACAGGGCGTAAACGATGTAGTTTACGTTTACGTGAACTAAACGAAACGTAAACGATGAAGTTTACGTTTGTAGGAACTAAACGAAACGTAAACGCGTTTTTGTTTGCGGAAACTAAACGAAACGTAAACGCGTTTTTGTTTTCGTTTAGCACCCGTGCTGTTTCCCATACCGGTTACCAAATGGACTACCCGGACTGACTGTGATTTTGACAAGAATGCACACCGTCAAACGATTCTTCGTTAAAATGTTTTACAGTAGTCTGTTTCATTCAAGAATTCTAATAAACAACGGGATAATTAGTCATATTTACTTTCTATTTACAAAATTACACGCAAATTTTTTTAACCCTAAATGAAAACGAAATCGCGTTTTTTAGTTTACGTTTACGCAGCGTAAACGTACACGCCTTTTCATTTACAAGCGCTAAACTGAACGCTTAACGAAAACGACTTCGTAAACGTCGTTTAAAAATTTTGTAAACGAAATAAACGATAAGTACGACTAGCCCTAAGTTTAGCCAAAGATCGAACGATGTGTTCCATGATGGATTTTTAAACAAAATGGATTGATCTTCGGAAATGCTGTAATCTAATTTTATGTCAGACAAAGAGAAACTTTTATAGAGAAACCGTTTCAAGCAGACTGATATAGGCATAAGAGATTAAATGTGAGTACGCTAACGTTAAGCGAAAATATATTTGTAACATATTGTTAGTGTTTGAAAATAGTTTTCAACAATTTCAACAATTTCGCCATCGAATAGTACTGGGCTCTAAAACGATAACAAAGCTGTTACAACATTACATACAACAATATTGATGAAATCACTTGGAGCCTTCCTATTAATAGAGAAGAAGTTTCCAGCCTTAAAGTAAATGGGCTGAAGTGATCTTATCATTTGTTTATTTGCCTTCCTTGTCTTACCGACTAAAGTCATCCGTGCGATTAATCTAGTGGACAACCGGCTAACAAAACTGTCAGACTGCACAATTGACAGGGATATATTTGCTTGTGCTATTGCAGAAGCGAGAAACACCGCACACAAATATGAAGGGATCATTCCCCACCCCTTAATTCCAGTCCAGAAAAGCCACACACATTGCAAATGGCCATAAAATATTAAGTACATGTTTGTGCTATTTTCGAAAGGCTTAATCCGAATATGGTGCAAGCTGAGAATTTTGAACTCTCTGAGAACTCGATTAAAATTATTCAAGGAAATTATAATTTTTAGAGAAGAATAATACGCATAAATTTGGAGGAGACGGTAGATATTCATTTGGAAATAGAAACGCTCCGTGTTTTGAATAAACAGTGAAAGACAGAAACCTTAGAAATATTAGAATCGAGTCGGATTCATGAGCCGAGTAATTCATGTTGAGAATAGAAAAGATTCCCCTTAGGGCAAAGTAGAGTGGATCAATATTTGAGTGGACTCCGAGGAATGGGACAGCAATTGTCCCATTTCCGACGAAAATGGTCGAAATCAAATTGAGACCGGTTATTCGAATTGTGCGTGCCCATCTTTGCTGAAGAATTCCGTAATATCTTCGGTTTCCTGCGAAGATAAAAGTAGAATATGAAATTAATGTATGTATTAATCAAAATATAATTTCTTGTCTTGATTACGCAAGATGATCTGTTCATGATAGTCCAGTAATCCATTCGTTGCCACACAAATCTCGTCCGCCTCACGAACTAGCTCCTTCGATATGAATGCTTGAAACAAGGAAGCCGTGAAGCATATCAAAGACAATACTTTTATCACAATTCCGATCTTTCCGTCGTCCCTACAAAAAACGCAGGCGAGAGTAGAACAAAGTCCGTACAGAAATACGCCAAGAAAGCTCCCCAATCTCCAGAGAAGTGTAAGACGCCATCGGGACTCGGATTGAAATCGAAGGTTCTCCCAATTCAATTCGAAACAAGAGAGCCCAAAATATTTCACGTAGAAAATGTAGTGCAACCTGGTAGCGATTCTGATATATTTAAAAAGTTTGGAAATGTCACCTTCGGTCGGCATTTTCATTTTATACTGGCATTTATTGATGCTCAGGGAAAATTGCTATTACAAGGAACGGTTGAGTATTATGATAATGTCGCATTTATTCTTTAAGTAAAAATAAAAATTGTTTTTTATTTGTAAAAACTTTTAAGTGAATTTATCAAATCTCAGGTAGCTTGATTTTATGCTGACATAAGTATATTCTTCTATGCGCATAAGGCGTAGTCGAAATTTTTTTCAAACAAAAACTGCTAGGTAGCATTTCACAATCAATCTGACTGACATACCGCAATTCCGGAGTATAAAACATGTTCATCGCTTATACACATTAACAACGAAATATAAAATTCAGACGATATCACATATTTATTTCATGGAATCGCTCTTGCGATGGAAAATTTTCCAGCCATTAACTTGAATAGCATGACTTCTAGCCGGGACCAGGTTAAATCTCATGAACCCGTAGAAATATAAATGACGGCTTGTATACGAATAAAATCTTAATAAACGATTTTTAATTTTTAAGGAAATACCTCATATTATTATCTTAAATAGAATATAAAAACCAATATAGTTGAGAGGAATATTAGCTGGAAATTCGCGTGCACAAACCATTCAGTAACGTGTCCACCGACTGGAAAGGTTTATCAGTACATGCATTCCAACAGCTACAATAACAATTCGAATACTATTTTTGCATGAATGTTGAATAATAATAATTAATTAAAATTGAAAATAACTCACGCTTGGTCCAAGATGAGAATGATCTACGTCGAGAATATAAAAGCCAATATAGTTTAGACGAATATCAGCTGGAAATACGTCAACAAACCTTTATGCCCTCTCATGTACAGCATTGCACAGCATTGCTTCACCACACAACATTGCGTCATCAACATCGCTTTGAGCTGTACCTGTTGTGGACTTCACGTTATCTTGTGTATTGAGAATGAGAGAGCTAAGAGCTACATCGGCAACATTGATTTGCGCAGAGAGAATGTCTTTGGTGGGAAAGCGAGAATATTGAATATATCCTTAGCCAATACGAAAATTGTACGGAGCAGCAGAGAGCCAATAGGAATCGTGTACGGCACACAGAGAGCCAATAGGAATCGTGTACGGCACACAGAGAGCCAATAGGAATCGTGTACGGCACACAGAGAGCCAATAGGAATCGTGTACGGCACACAGAGAGTCAATAGGAATCGTGTACGGCACACAGAGAGTCAATAGGAATCGTGTACGGCACAAAAAGACGATAGTCGGTTTCTGTGTAATACCATTCGGTATTAATACATTGGTCCTTCGATAGCCATGCAACGTAGGAAGTACCCGTCCTGAATAAGTTTTTAAACCTTATGTTTCTCAAACAACAGAAAATCTATAACGTAGGTTTTACTAGACGAATGGAACGAGGGAAAATTCAATTTCCCATAATAAAAAGTCCAATGGTTTAGAATATTTGCAAACATATACATAGGATGTTATTTACTTTCTGGTTTTATATGGAGAAAAATTTCAGCAAAACAAGTATGACCACTTGACTAGTGAAAAAATCATGTCTGTTCATGTTGGATTTTTGCATGTTCAGAAATCGAAATTTATACTATTGTTACATTATCATTAGCAGCTATGGTTGGACCTAACACTTAACCATATTTTGACTAGAATAGGGATTAAAATATGAAGTCAGAAAATATGTTATTATCAAGAAATATTGCCCCCGCGTGGAGGATTACGTGACTCGCTGCCCCGTACACCGGCAACGAAACCGCCAACCAGCTCAACGAGCATGCAGTTCAGTTCCACATGCACTTAGCGAGTGGATAACTGTCAACTCCTGACCAAATCAGAAAATGCCGAGACCTCAGATCACACTCTTTTCTCATCATTGACACATTCATTCATTCCAACTCTAAGTCTAATGTGGTGGCCGGAATAAATATATTATTCTTGTTAACCACAATTATTGTTAAACCTCTTCATTATCATACACAGCTCGGAGCATTTAAAAATGAAATTGAAATAATTGTAAAATCGCCTAAATAAAAATTGTACATTTGAAAATCTGAAATTTTCCCATTTAGCTTTTAGTTTTTAATACATGTAGAGCGCCCTCTAATTTACGTTGAGGGTGTAGGTGGTGGAAGAGAAGTCCAAATTGGCCGCAAAATTGGTATGATGGTGTATTTTGATGCGCTGAATCTTCTTGCTACAAAAGTTATGGCTGTGTATTATGACTTTACTAGTTCCCGTGGTACACGCTGAAGCGTGTACTGGCTGGCTAATCGATTAAGACACCAAAATATAAAAATGTGCAAGTTTCATATGGCCTTACTTCATATCATGGTAACGATGGAACATGTGTTGACATGGATTTAAATCGACGAGAATTTTGATTAGTCTTCCATGAATAATATAATATTGACTAGTTCTATATTTTAACAAAAATCCAGTTAGTATAGTCACTTATATAAAACCCATTACTAAGCTAAAACTTTGAATAATGAAAAAGGTATTGTTTTCTAATTCAGAACTACAATATATTTTGACCATTTACATGTGTATCATGAAGTAAGCATAAGTCAATCAAGGATACTGGTTAGAAGATTTATAGTTTATGTTCTGAATTGTTTGCAACAATATTTCGATTGCCCTTAATTCATTCAAGTGGCTTAGGCATAAAGCTTATATGAGGTTGCAAATTCGGTTTGAGAATACAGGTGAGTAAACAACAAATTCAAAACACAATTAATGTGCACCAGGTAAGCAAAAGTGTTGTAATAAATTTTAAATCAAGTAGATTCCTATTTTGTTTTATCAGGAACTTTGGAGGAAGTATATCTCCAAAATATTTCTAAAAATGAGAACTACCGGACTTTGTTTCTACTGTCTTGAAAAGTATTGAAAAAATGTGTCTCCTTCAGTTACAACTTTGTTATTTTAGGAAAGACTGACCGTCCGCTTCGACTTCTACCCTGGCACTTGTTTTTGGTCGACGTCGTCCTTTCTCCTTAGCTCAAAAAATTCAACAAGAAAAAGGAACAGGGGCAAGCTTTCAACAATCATAATTTTCATCAAATGCAGCAAAAAATGGTAGGTACAAGTATTAAAATAATGCATCCATAATGTCGTTCATCACACAAGTCATAAATGATTTGTAAAAACTATTCATAGGATCCACATAGATTATGTAAATTATGGGTTTACATGTCCTTAAGCCAAAAAAGCCAAGAACCTGAAAATGAAAAGGTAGATACGCTTCTTCGTCCCAGTCATTATCCTTCATTATGTATTAAGTTTACTTAATACTACAACTTACAGTAGTATTACAACTTAATACTTAATATAAGTAAACTAATTGTTCAAATCATGGCCTTTTTACCGAATATTTTTGAAAGCAATCATGGCCCTAAAGGATCGCACCCAAATTGTTTTCAAGTACTTCATCGCAGAATCCCTACTAATCACCGAGTAACTTTTATATCCTGCCTTCAAAGGCTTACAACTTTTTCTAAATTTCCTCATATACTTTTCATCCGCTCCCCAACTTTTATTCCTCAGAGATTTCAGTGATCTCTCAGAGAACTTGGTCAACTTAGCTCCAGCTGTTAAATACAGGAACCAAGAAATTTGACAAAAAACAGAAGCGAATACTAACACCCCCTTCTCTGTCCACTCAAGTTGATCCCATTTCCTAATGAGGGCAACGTTCGCATACGACGCTGTATTGGTCACAAGAAACGCAGACGGGATGATGAGAATTCCGCAAGCGTCCATCGCCAACTTCAAATACATTTGAGACATGCGAATCATCGTTGTGATATGTGGCAATTCTCGAAGGAATGGAAGTGTGCCATAGGAGCATGAATTACTCACGAAAAGTTCGTTTTTGATAAAAGGCACCGCAGTTACGACGAGCGAGATGAAAACATTATTGAAAAACATGATAGTCGTCGCAAATTTCTCCCAGGTGAATAACAGCAAGCATCCATACAAAAACCGAAGGACGTGACCAGCCATTCGAGTGGAGAAATTAGTTTTGTGAATTCGAAGAAACTCAGTGTGGCTGTAGAGGTACATAGGTTCGTCTGGATGAAGGTTGTAGTGAAGTACTGCCAACGGAATGAATAAGTGGAAGCAAGAAATGTTGAGAAATGTCAGTGTGTCCCATATTCGATTTAGTTTCGATGTATTTGGGTTGTAACCATTCAAGAGGTATTTTCCTGCAAAAAAATAATAATACCTTGTCGGTAACCATAACTTCACACAATTTAATTTTTAGGAACTTACCAACAATTGTTTCGCCCAGTAACCTTAATGTGTTTAGGAACACGATGAATTCTGCCTTGTAGACAATAAAAGCAAGCTCGTCACATACGACCAGGGCACCACCGATCACAGCACACATCAATGTATATGTAGAGTTGGATTTTTGAAGAAATATTCCAATGTAAAGTAACTTAAGGAAAATTAGTAGCCAGTGAGTCGTGTAAACTAAACTAGAAATAATGAACTTGTTTTGGGTGTTGGGGTCTTGGGAGTAAAACCCCGTTTCGGGGTTACAGCGAAATGGAACTATTCCGAAAATACGCAAAAGTTTAGCTTGGAAACGCACAAGTTTCCACTGAAATTTGGAATAAGTAAGCATTTCGGTGGATGTTTTATGGTGGAGGTTACTCACGAATGATATACCTTCCTTCAACCTAATGAAACTTCGACCACGGCAAAGTGCTTCAAACAATTTTGAAAAAAATACCTTCAAGTAAGCTGATCAACGAGCTGGAGCTACATACAACTAATGAACCCATTTTTGTAATGTAATTACTCTACCATTTGAGTAGTTGATAAATTGGTTGACCTTGATAAATGGTTGGAGGTTGGAAAAGCATTCTTTTGAAACACTGATGAAAGTAATTTTTACAAATATGCGATGTTTTAGTAAATTTGGGTTCGATTCACGAGTCGAATTATGTAAAAAAAAATCAGAACTGGAATACAAAACAACATTCAGTTCATATACGTATTTAGCAACAATCAATAAAATAAGCGACATTAGTCATATCATATTACCAATTTTGAATAGATGGTTTTGAATTGTTTAAATTGCTGTAATTACAAAAATCAATAGAATAAGTATTTCGGTAATTGTTTTGAGAGACATTGAAATTATTGAACTGTTCTACAGGAAACGAGACCGCTAAAGAGAAGATTAAGTAGTAATTTCAAGAATATATGTAATTTAACAGTTTGTCTTAACTTGTTATTTTTCGGCCTGACGATGCCTGAATAAAAACCAAAAATCCACTACATTTTATCAAAATCGAATAGCACGTATGACTTTGAACATGTTTCCATTGTTCTATACGAAGTTAACCTGTGATACTATAAGCATACTTGCATTACTTGTAGTCATATATATAACAAATTTCACGGATTGAAATGTGAGTCGAATGCTAACGTTGCTCCAATTTTCAAGGAAAATACAAGGACCATTACATGTTCAATGTTAGCACGTACAAATGGAGAGCTTGAACAAGGTCAAAAATGAATCGAAAAACGAGATATTAATTTCTTGTGCATTGATTTTATTTTTTTATTCTAATCTGGTTTTATAGACATTTCAAATATTTTTGGAAAATCCAAAAACCAAAATCACATCAAATGAGCGTAAAACCATCAACTGAAAATAGTCCGTAACAAAGCCCTCTCCGATTTCCCCAAAGGAACCGTAATTGACACGAATCGCTCGAATTGATTTTACCAAAATTTAACATTTTTCCGTTGAGTTTTGACCACATTAGCAAACAAGAGTCTCAATAGTCCCATGTTCTCGAACCATTCGGTACGGTTACAGTTCTTAACTTAACTTTTTGTTTTTCGGCATCACGAAGCATAAATAAATGCCAAACTAGTCGCTGTCGCTGAACTAAAGCTCTTAAATGGTTCAAACCAGTTCGGAACCAATCGTTTTGTTCGGTTCAAGGGATGGATTGTTCAGCGATTTTTACTAAAAGTGTATTACATGAGTGATTATGCTAAAGAATGACAACAAAGGCATACTGGAAACGTCAAAAAAATTTCCTGCTTTTAAATGCAAGAAGCGAACCAATTTGAAACGGTTAATTTGAATCGTTTCAGTTTGCGTCAATGTTTGAAACGAAGCCAATTGGTTCGCGGTCTGTTAAAAAAATTGGTTCACAAAAACGAACTGAACCGATCCAAATGAACTGGCTGGAAACAGTTCAATTTGAATTTGAGCCATTTAACATCTTTAGAAATTCATTTGGATGTAAATCGATTTCGTTTCCTGTCCGCTTCGACACTAGTTTCATTTTATGATTCAGTTTAATTCTTGTATCCAGCCCTCCCAGTGGTATATTTCTCTTATTGTAATCGATATACGTGTTGTTCGCTATTCTCCGCATAATAATCGCAAGGATGTTTCCAAGCTCTTGTATATATTTCTGTATTTTTATTTCTACGTTATCACATCAACCAGCAGTCCTCGGAAAACAGCCCCGATATTATTCTCAATATCGACATACCAAAGAAAGAGAGTCAGTCATCAACAATTTGAACTCATATCTAAACTTATTTCCCCCTGCTTAATACACATTACAAACTTTGGAGGGATCGACTTCCTGCCATTCTTCAATCCCGTTGTGTTGTCAAGGTTTGATATTATTCGTGTAAAACATTCAGATGGTTCGTACGGTCGAGCTATATTTTCGTATGAAAATATGCCACTCAAAAATGAAACACTCCTTGTCGAGGCGCTGACGAGAGCACCAAGCATCGGGAGTGTGCGCCCATGGCGATGCGAAGCCCAGTTGTACGTCAACCCTCCAATTCCACGTTCAATTCGAAACAAAAGAAGGTCCATAAAGTTCCACTTTTATAACGCCGATGAAAACGGAAATGCGGCTAGACTCGTGATACCATCAAATTACATTGATTTTTGGATGGAAGACTTGAAGTACTTGAAACCATACTTGTTCAGAACAAGATGGAAATTCGACGTTCTCATCGCCGACAGGGACTTTAGATTTACAAAAGCATGGGCTACGGGTGCTCTACATATGCTCCAGTATATTTCAGCAACGTCAACTTGGGAACTCATCCACATGTCCACGAAGAAGTTGAAGTCGAAACGGCTGACGTCAACGTCGACACTTATAAGAAATGTGAGCTTACTCTGTCACCAGTGCGACAAGTGCAAACCACTGAAAGTTGTTGAGCTCAGGCAGCTTCGGTCTGTCTCTTACAATCCGGTTCGAGGGACCATAGAATTCCTAATAAAGCAGATAACCGACATCAATGCGAAAGTCGATGAAAGGAAGGTGGTCTGGAAGCTTATCGATTTTACACCAGAGTCATGGTCCGGCTCGTTTCGCTATCCAAAGGATGAATCAAAACAGCAACTCTTTATGATGAGGCGCAGATCATCCTCCTTGGATCACGAGAGATTACTTTATTTCGCTCTTGGCAATGCCTCATTTCAAAACGCTGAAGGGATATGTGGATCCGGGGAGGATGTATTGTTTTCAATTATTTGCATCCAACCCGAGTATCATCGAGACTGTGGCTGCGATGCTCGAGGCAACGAGAAGTTTACATATCCTTTCATAAAATTCCACGAGGACAATCCAAAGAATCCAACTCTATTTCCATTCCAGCAGGAGCAGCTTAAATTCGCCAGTTGTGGATATTTGGAAGGGGGACTTCCATTCTTTGAACTTGTGTCCGCATACGACCGCCACTCCTGGGGCGTAATCCTGGTTCTGCTTCTCCTCACGCCGGCTCTCTATCTTATTATCGTAATTGCAGGCCTGGGCAAGTACATCGGTACTTAACTCTTTTTGTATTTAAGTCCGTACTTAAGTACAAAAAGTACTTAAGGCTTAGTACTTAAAACATTGGAAAACCAAAAGTACTTAAGTCCCAATTTACTTAAGTTCAATTTTTCAAAAAGTACTT
>JAQFZW010001607.1:0-24831 GCA_034687055.1 Heteromurus nitidus
TCGGCTACATATGTCAAGCCGTTGTAAAATGACAGAGAACTAAAGTCGGCTCATCTTATCGCGAAATGCCTTCGTATTTTAAGCTCTGGAGAAAGTAGTAGGCGACAAGTATTTGTCTATGACACTTGCTCTCTCTCTGCTTTACACACCTCTTTGTCCCCTGCTAATCATAACTTTCACTGACAGTCTTTGTTTCAAGTTGTTCCTTGGAAGAGTGTTACATTATATAAAATGCATATAAATATCTTTTGACAAATGTTCACAGCAAACTGCGAAAATATAAATATGGCGATATTTATATAGAGATATACATACATAATATACATTCTTGTAGAAAATGAGAATAAACAATGTATACAATAAATTGAAATATCTCTAAAAAGTTAAACTCAAAAGGAAAAGTTTGGTTTTATGTTTTGCCTAAAAAGAAACATGTGTGCGTACTTCAGAGAAATACAATATGATTATGGCACTTGTACGTGGGATTCCGGAACTGCCTTCAAAACTTGCTGAGAGTAAAAGTACTTCACTCACAACTGAACCCCTTTTGTGTAAAAAGGATTAAGCTTATGATGTTTAATGTTTGCTACTTAAAAGGAAAAAATACGAATGCTATAATAAACAACATGAGATATCAGAAGCAGCAGCTCGTTACACAAAATGGTTCACTCCTTTTATTGTTTTGACTTTGACTTTGACAAATACGTTTGCTCTACTTTTTGTGTGGGCGGTTCAACTCGAGAAGAGCAAGTGACAGTTAAGTGAGCATAAACAATAAAAATTCACATGCAGCGAGCAAATGTCGAAAATTACAACGAAAATGTCCGCTTCCGTACTCTGAACAGCACCCAAATTGTCAACAATTTTTTCTCATTTTCCTTCCGTCTCTGAATATTGGAATTTATTCGTTTTTTGTGTATAGCATTAATTTGCTACCCCGCAAATTCGGAGATTTCGATCGAAAATCTTTCTCAGAATTTAGGGACGAAGTATAGCAAAATTTCGCTACCTAATAATTGATCGTCTTCCACGAAGCGGTCATTAACTTGTAAATTCGACACTACCTCAACGAAAGCATATATATTACATCATCCCTGCCTTCACTCATCGTCAGTGTGAACAAGAATGAAAGCTACGAGATGAGATAAAATATTGGATTTTATCTTGTATTAGTTCTGAATCTCCTTCAACCTAATTTCCTTTATGCTTCCCTTCGATTCCAATCACGATACTCTATATCCTGGCGATAACACAAAACGAAATTACCACTCCACTTATATTTCGCTCCACTGACTTCACATGAGGAGGGCCTAGCGAAATTAAACTAATGGAAAGATAAACCACACACACACGCTCACACATGTGTGTGTTTGTCCATCTGCATCCCGCTAAAGTTATCTGTTGCTCACCGCCAAGCCAACCACTGTTGATGGTGCACATTTTTGTGGACACTTCCCCATATTCGGTTTTTGCTTTGGCCAGATGAGACAACTCATCGCAGCCTTCCTCACAAGTTACAACCACACGTAAAAATTCGTTGGCATACTTCAGTAATCGGAGTCCGGCATACATAAAAAGGAATCCCTCCGTATCACTTGTCTCCAATCCAATTTCGCAAATCGGTAATCGCCCAAAGCAAACGCGCCGTCTGAAACCAAATCCTTTCTCTCTCTCTCTCTCTCTCTCTCTCTCTCTCTCTCTCTCTCTCTCTCACCCTCTCTCCCTTTGGAACTCGTATATGTTGTGCATATGCGAACGAAGTGATGCATTCATCCATAAAGATAAAGTGATATGCATAAATGGTCTTTGAAATAGTATCTCTCGCTTTGCAGATGTACATGTGTGGATTCGGTGCATGAAATACAATACAGTGTACACATAAATATATTTCAATGTATCTTGACGAGTATCAGCATCACCGTACTTAATATGTACATGCTTGATCATTTGCGGAATGCCAAACGTAAGCTACCCTAACATTCGCACGATTCGAATTTTTCCCATGTGCTTACATCGTCCCCATTCCCCATTTACGTTTACGCAACACTACCATAGGCACAGTACGTAGAAGCAGCCCTCAATCAGTTACTCCTTTGTGTGGTTATTGTGTGCATGAAAAAAGGAGGGTTTGTGATTCATCCTGCTGGCGCTCGATCAACTCTTCTCTCTCCACTTCCTATCTTCCCGTCATCACCACGACTTGACTTGAAAGAGAAAAAAGCACATTAGCAATACACTTTTTTAAGCAAAAATGGTTGAGTGAAAGTATAAAGGCAGCAAGTTGATAGGCCTTCAGCAACACGCATGTGTGTACTATTGTAACCATTTTTCCAGAGAAGATAGGGGAACATATAGTCTCGTGTATTGTTGCAAAGTCATTATACACATCTATCTGGTGGAGCAGCCCTTGCAAAAGTAAAGATATACATCACTTTTATAGTCAGCCAAGTGAAAGAAAGTTGTTTCCAGTCATGTCATTTCTTGTTTGCTTAGACTGATGATGACAATGATGGCGATGATGAACATGGAAAAGCTTAATATCCTATATGTCTATGACTCTCTCTCTCCCTCTCTTATTCTTCTCTGAAAAGTGATATATAAGCAAGTGGATGAACACTGAGCACGAAAAGAAAATCTGGGGAAAGTCTCGTGCGACTTCCTCCAGTCTCGTGGCGAAGCAGTCTTTTTTTGTTATAAAAGAATAAGACATGATGACTAACAAAGAATAATGGCCGTATCGCTATCGGAAGAGATATGCATAAAAGGAGAGAGAGAGAGAATGAAGAATGTGTGCTTGCGGAGACAGGGAGACATTCCAAATTCCAAATATAATGTTGTGTTGGTTAAGGAAACTGGATGGGATGTGGGAGGAAAAAATAAATGTTCCTTAACCATGACGTAGCGTGTAGCGTTACGTAGGCGTCAAGCGTCACTCGCACGCTAGACAAGTCACTGGGTACTTTTCCATTGTTTAATTTCCGATTTTTTCCTCTTCATGAGACCAACGACGACAACTCAATACGTTGAGGGGGCAAAAATAGGAGTGAATACGAGACATTGGCCTTGGCTATGGTTCGCCACTTCAAAAGCAAGTTTAAGAAGGTGCTTTTATAGGAAAATGAGATACCTACAGTCGGAATCTACAAGAGAAAAATTTCTCGAGTGGAAATATGAAATATGAAGTTCTAAGTAAATGATAATGATGATATGCGCGGAGTAAAGTCTAAATTGGACAAATTGGAGGACATAAATTTCATGCGGTATGAAGTATGAAGGCTATATGCCACGAGAAAGATTTAAAAGATCGATGCAGCACAGAATGCAAAGCGTCACCACATTCAACATTTTCTCTATTTACACAGACTTGTTAACGTCTTAAATGGAAATGTCAGTATTGGTGTTTGCTTCCTTGGGAGACATGCATACAAGATGAGCTGTTTTGTATTACATGAAAATAGTTGAACAAGTTTTACCCAGTCATGTCTCAAGTTGATCTGCTGGTCGGGTCTGGTGTGGTTTATAAGATGAACAAGATGAAGAATCTCTTTCAGCTTTTAATGACTTTTCCTCAAGAAAAAATACCTACGTACTTGAGAAATTTAAAAGGAGGTTGTGGGAAGTTTTAAGAAACCGCGAAAATCAGCTTTATGGACGAGTGAAGTTTTTAAATTGCGGTGAAGCGCCGGTATCATCTCATGGCTAACTATTTTAATTAAACGACTATATAAAAGCCGAGGATATGTGCACTACGTACTTAAGTTTCTCATGTTGGCCACATCATACAAACATGATCGGCCTTCAGCTGTAAAAATTCCGTACCTCCATGCAGATCGAGCTTCGCGTGTATTTCAATTACAAACTTTTCACTATAATTACAAGAGAGTTTTGAAAAACTTCCTGTGTCGACTTTTTTATAAATTCAAGTGGCTACCTGAATACAAAATCTGGTTCTGGTGCTGGAGTAAAGTTCGCCTAGATTATATAAGGGCTCTTGTTTTTGCGCATCTTTTTCCTATGTTTTACGACGGAAGTGTCGATTTTCAACCTTGACAGTAAACGCTTTGTGCTTTTCAAATGTTTTTGTAAAAAAAAACTTTCGGGCGTAAAATATCTTCCTGCTCTTGTCCGTTCGTTTCTTTGAGATAATGAGGAAGGAGATGATTATGTAACGCTACCTCTCCCTCTTGGAAGTCTTTGTCCAAGTTTGCACTTTGTAATAAAGTGACCAGTGGCTCCTTCATCAACATTTTGAGTATACTAGCCTTTAATCTATTTATATCCTGTGTTAATGACGATATACACTTCTAGAATCTGGAGCTTGTCAAGTCAAATTGCTGCTAGCAAAATGCTCCAACCTCCACACTTGGGAATATAAATGAGATGTTGAAGGAATTACGGTAATAGCGTATATGTTTAAATTAAGACGACGATGATGCGTAGGAAATGGGAAACGGACATGAACTTCCGTTCGATGGAATATTTCATTAATATTATGCATCCCTTCATATAATGTGTGGGGCAATAAATGAAAGATGACTTTTATGAAGAGGATAAAAAATGCTCTTGTCGAGTTCATAAATCAAATGGGTGGATTGGATTGAGTTATATTAAAGCTGCCAAAAATTCTATACCTCGTTCAAATTAGTTTTAGTGAAGACATATGGATATGCGTATGGAGCATACTCATCGCCAGATATTTTCCAATTACTCCAATACTTTCCCCGCAAGAGTAAAACTACGCAAAAAGGTAATCGCTTTTTAATGGAAACTAATGGGCAAACCAATTTTCTTTGGCAGCCTCAAACAATGAGGATGATGAGCAACTTTTTCGATATGCATAGTATGGTCTTTTGTGGATAGTTTTGTGCACACCACCATAATGGCACTGATTTTCGACGCCTACACTCTTCACCACGCGTGCAAACCATAAAATAATCATTTTTCTTTCAGATCACGACAAGCCAATAATTTCAGCTTGAGTAACTTCATTCTTCATTCTTATGTAAATCCATTTCCATGATAGATAGATTGGTAGGTTTCTACTATGACATGTTTTCGATTTTTTCTCATGTGTGTTTTATCTGCCAAATAAGTTTCCCTTTTGGCATGTATATTTACATTTGGTAAAAAGTGTAATAATCTCACCTTCCCTCACACCTTCCTCCCTCACTTCTACTTCACGTGTCATTACATATTCCAAAAAAGGCAGAGTGAATCACATATATAACGTGTTCAACGGCAACCTTATTTCATGCCGTCTATTGTGTGTCTTACAACCTGTCATTTTATAGTAAAGTGGAAGTCGATCTCGATCCTCGTTATTTCGCATAATATTTGCTTAATTCCTCTTCAACAGATTCAGACAAAAGGGATCCATTAGGAAAATTACTAGAGAAAAAGTCAGTGTTTTACAGAGGGACGGCGAAACCCAAGCGAACAGAGTATGCACACACACACACATTTGAACAAAATACATAATAATACTAACTACAGTCAAGTCAAATCAATATGCGAGTATGTTGGAAGAATGGAAAAATGGTTCGGTTCGACATTATATGAACATTAACACATTTTTTATCTTCTAAATTGGTAACCTTATTTTCATGTTAGCTTTTAGTTAGAGCACTCAGCCCTCCTAACGTTCGCTTGCAGCAGTCACAGTCACTTTTGACGATTACAGCCACATTCAAAAGTTTATAACATGAGTAAGATTGGATTCACGTTTACAACGCATGAAAATGGAGATGATGATACGATCATGATGGTTCCTAATGGCATGTGTCTAGTCATTCGAATGACAACGCCACGTTTTTCGCATACAACACAAGTTGTGGTTCTCGTTTTCCACTGGCAGCAAGCAGTAGTCCCTGAAGTGGTTTTTATAGGCGGACTCAAGAGAAAAATCTATATTAAATTACTTTATTGTTTCAATGATTATTTCATCATAATAATATCTAGTAAAAGGCAGCAGCTGCAAAGTTCTAGAGCACAGCTCTTTTTCTCCTACTAATTTCATTTCTTTTTCGGATAGTTTTATCGTGGAAGAGCTTTTTCCATAGGAAATTCTTTTTGTTCTTTTCATGTTCAGAGTGAGAATATTTTGTAGAAGAAGGTGTAATGTGGAACAATGCCATCATCGTAAGCTCTCAGCTCCCAGTCAACTGTGTTCTTTTGTGTTTCCCCTAATCTCTAGTGAATTAAAAGGAGACTTGCTTCCTTAATTTGAATTGTGTTTTCCTTCATGAATATGGAGATTGTTTGGAGATTAAGAAAGCTCGTTTTACCTAAAAACATCATCATCATCATCTTCATGTACAACAGTTCGTATATAGTTCGCTACTAATTTTGAAGGAATACAGCAGTAATCTAATCCCATCGAGCACAAGAAAGTCATCGGGTACATATTTGCTCATTCCAGCACGTCATCTTCTTATGCATGCACGCCCTGGAGAAAGTGGTGAAAGTAATGAAAATGAGCGGAGGAGTTGAAGAAAATTTTTTTCTTAAACTTTGATAGAAAAAAGAGTTCCTCCAGTGCATAATGAGAAGAGGATGATGATTGATATTATGTAAGCATGAGCACCGGAAGGCCATTTGATTGGAAACAGTTACTTTTAGTGAATGCAGTGAATGCCCAAAAACATCAAACAAAATTCCACTCCTCCACACAAGGACTCCAGAACAAAAGTAGCTTTTCTATAAAGGAATGAATCAGTAACTATATTCTATTTCTATGCAAAAAGTGTGCACTCACGACTAACTTCCTCACGGTCAGAGGAAGAAGCAAAAGTGTTTGTATACTGTGTGCATGAATGGCTCCACCACTACAAGAATTGGCTGCACTTCTCTATTCCTCAAAGTTGCCGATACGCTGAGAACTTGATCCACCGCCAAGAAGGAATGGAGGAAATATTAAAAAATGGTCGATCGCGGATCGGATCCCATCATGCATGAAAAGGATTTAACGCTTTGTAAGCACAAATATGTGTGAGACGATACATGCCCCTAAGCTTTCGTTTTTTTCGCAAAAAGAATATGTGCAAAAGGAATATTATATCCCTACCACAGTCCTCGGAAAGTGAGTAAAGGCTGACGTAAATAGACAGAAAGAGCTTATCACAATCTAAAAAAACGGCACGTGAGCTGGACTGCGACTGATGTTGCCAAGATGGAATACGAAAAGTTGCAACGAGTCGGACATATAGGTTCTTTGATACCACCAAAGAAAAATGACGTGTCCATGATAGAGTATGAGTGAAAAAATATCTCTCCAACTTAGGATAAACTTTTATCCAGTTTCCGTATTTTCTTCTTTGAATTCAAATCTAAGACGCTGCATGCATAATGTGAATGAATAGGGAGCGTGTCGTGTGGAAAAGTAAAATGCGTGTGGGTAGCAAATATACGATTCGTGGTACATGTTAAAAGCATGTATGGTGATACGAAGTATATTTAACATTTTATCCGCGAAAGAACCTCTGTCTAATCCGATTTTAGTTTAACCATTACAAATCCACGGATAATAATAGTCCGATAGGAAACCTTACAATCAAAAATAGAAAACATCCTGAAGATATTCTAGTGTTTGGAATTGGAAGCTCTTCTTATTTTATTTTCAATGAAATAAAACTTTCCTTTTATCTCATTTTACCAATGAACGTATATACTTACAAGAAGAGTCTTCTGATATCCTAAAGTATAGAACCGCTAATCTTGTAAACTGTGGCAGATTGGCCACACACGTCATCCGCTCTTAACCTAGTAAAAAACTAGTTTAATTAATCAAGGACGGGTCTACTTTTCTTGTTGGACCTATTCGTGAAACCACACACAAACTGAATCATTGACGATCAAAAGTTCTTGTTCTTGAACTGAGGAGAAAAGTTTAGGAAATTGGGTGGCTCTAGTGAAAAAGCATCCAACATATTTCTTCATTTTCTAGTGCATGATACCTATTCTTTGATTTACTAAACTTTATTAGCTTCTAAATCTTTGTACTTGAAACTTGTTACATGTGTTTCTCCCACTCCTTGAGCTAAGCTTCTCAGTTGGATAATTGATCGCTTGTGCCATGCCGAGTGTAGTATATTTATTCTTACGCTGTACCTTTTCTCTTCAGAGCTCTCAACAAGTTTTCTCGTTACACACAACCAACATGCTCCTTTCTCTGCCCGACGATTCTCCCTTTCCCCTTGAGATAGCCTTTGCGTGTGCAACAACGAGATACGAGATAGGATATTTCAAAAGTTACAAGTATAAAAATACATATATCCACCACAACACAACATGCTAAGATTTTTACCTCCTTCACATTCTCTTTCGAAAAAAAGAACGAGAAAAAAAGTCTCGCCTTCTCGTCCCGCCTAGAGGATGGCCTAGTATCCTTTGTATTCTTCGAATAAAAGTTTCACTTTTCATTCCTTATTTTTTCGTATTAAACATATAGTAGCATCCTGTTTGGCATCGTGTCCTTGGTTCGATTTTGGTTTCTGCCTCTGAGCCCCTCCTTTCAAATTGCATTATCTACTTCCTCTCTCTAGCAAAAAAAACTCAACACGTAAGAAATACATATATGAGCTTATCAACTTCCGAAAAAGTCAATCATCTCCGAGAGCAAATAAAAAATCGTACTTTTTCTCCCTGCCATAGACACACTTTTCTGAAAGGATATGGAGTTGTGCGCCATATTGACAAAAAGTGTTAGTTTTTTACTAGTGCCGACTTTTTTCTCTGAAATTCATTTCTTTCCATTTTCCAAGCACAATCGTTCTCGCCTCTCTCTCTCTCTCTCGAACTCACTCCTATCTTCAACTTGAACAAATTGAATACGCTCATCACAATGTGCTTTGTAAATTATGGGTCTATTGCAATCGTGTGAATGCATATTATGCAGGATTGGCATAAATAAACATCTACAACATCCATCATAAATAGTCTTCATAATAATGTCATCTCAATCCTTGTCAAGGATAGACGTATTTATTTACGAGAAAAAGTGTTACAAAAGGGGAAAATATTGAAGAGATACATTTTTTCTCATGAGAGGCCATTTCTTACTGTGACTAATAAGATTTGTATTAAATTTTAATGATATATATGCTTCACACGAAATAGCTTCCGAAAATATTAAATATTCAATGGAAATAGAGGAAATACGGCGAAAGGCAAAGGGTGAGGAGGAGAGGATTCAGATTCGCGTATATAAAACTTCCAAGTTTATTTGGCTATTATTCTCCAGAAAAGCGGGACATGGGAGAGAGAATTTTTTAAATGGATGTAGGTTTCTGAGAGTACGCTATGAGGCTGACTTGTTTAGCGGAAACAGGAAATCCGGTTCTTGAAGCCCACACTGGATGAAAGAAAGTGCTCTCTCCCTTTCAATCCGTCTTATTACTAACTCACTTCTCCTCTTTTTGCAAAACACAGAACATGAGCTCTATTTACTCCCGGCATGGTTTGGTTTTGTTTAAGGAAAAGACGGAAAGTTTTTCAAGTGGAAAAGAACTTCGTTTGGATAAGGGAAAGTAGAAAAGGAAAAAAATGTGTTCTCTTCCGTTGATGATGATCGTCGTTGTACAGTACACATGATGATAAGAACACACGTCCACTAAAGACAATAAAAATTTTTTTATTGGAGTTTATTTAATGTTACAGGCATATCCTTACTTCCCTGCGAATGTCGTTTCTGTTTCAATCCGTTGCCTCAAGTTCTAAGTTTTGTTTTAAATTGAGAACAAGAATGGAACTACGGAACTGTCCGTTTCCTTTGAAATTGAGATACGAATTACGAACGCCTCTTCAAAAATGCAACTGTTTACTGATTTCTGCTTCAATAAGTAACATGACGCAAATAGTACACAGCAAACAAGTCCTCACTCTTGTTTTTGCTCAAAATACCTCTGCTAAACTAAATTCTGCGTGGGTATTTACTATTTATGTATCATGTCCAAAGCCTCGCACAGTTTTCCATGTCCAGGTTTCATTACATCTTCATGCAGCTACCCAAATCAAAGCGCATGATACAACACTTTTGTGAAGGTAAATATGAAGGTATTATTATGCTGAGGAGGACAAGATTCTGTAAGTATTTCACTGAACGTGCACGAGTCATAATGTGGCTACTTTCTCTCCCTTCGTCTTCATCTTTTATGTCTCATTCAAAACGGAAATGATGAATGGACTGAAGGAAACTAGACGACACTTTTATTGCGTCAAGCCAAGACATGCAAAAAGTGTGATGGTTCGATTGGCACTGTTGTCAAATGTGTAGAGAGGAAAGGATCTCAGACAGTCTCTGTGATACTATATATTATTACTTCGCTGAAGTAGTAAGAGGAAACGTTATTGGACCAAGTCACGTTATTATTATAAAAATACATACGTACGTGCAGCTGAAATAAGATGACACTTGAAAACGGGAACAAAGAGATAAAGCAACTTTTACTCCTTTCTTTTCTCTGGATTGACTGGACTTTTTTCCATTTACTTAAAAAAGGAAGAGTTGCGAAGAAAGGTTTATTTTCCTATATTTATACGTCGTCAGTGTCGGAGTATCAGTCTGAAAGTATAAGCATCGAGCAATCTAGGATTCACACAAGAACCCCTTTTTCTAAAAGATGATCTCGGATCCCAACCCACTTTAGGCAGTGATGGGCACAAAATAAAATTGTTTTCAGTAAGAAATGGTCAAGAGAATACATCATCCACTTGCGCCGATGATATTGGAAAGAATTCTAAAGGTGATAAAGGGTAGCGACAGTTGTAGTGTGGCACTTGGAAGCAAAGGGCTTTAGGCAAAGATAAGAGAGCGGCCCGCATTTCTTCTCCATCATTTTTTTTGGTGAAGTATTGGAAAAGTACAAGATAAAAAAGGCCATGTTGACATTAGGATGCTGATTGAATGTTTGTAAAGTTTTTTACGAGCTGTACGTGCTCCTCCTATTTTCAAAAACGCCAGATGTATGTATCGAAGTTTGAACAACACAGAGAAAAGGCTTGTGTATTTGCTTTATTGGAGAGAAAATGGGATTGAATTTTTTTTTGTAAAAAAAGTTTTTATTTGCTCTCATTGGGGCACTTGAAAAGGTCTTTAATTTTGATTTCACTTGTTTGTGTGCATCAAACCAGCCAAATCACGAAATCACGACGATGTGCATGTATTCCAGACCAATATTTTTCCGTCAAAAGTCAAGTCTTCTGCTTGAGGCTTAAAAAACTGACACTTGGTTGTAAAAGAGTGGCTACTGAAAACAATCTTGAGTCTCCGGTGAAGTAAGTTCAAGGTCAAAAGTCGACAACAAAACCAGAAAATTGATATTGTGGCCAATATACAAAAGTGAAAAGTACAAGAGCAGACAAGACTTGACGTGAATAAAATACTCCTTATCTATAAATATGTATACACAACACAACACAAAAGATGGTGGACTTCAATTAAAATTCCTTTCCAGAATCCCAACAATAAACTTGGCGAAAAGTAACCTCTCACGCCTTTATAGAGTATTTTTGCAGGACAAAACTCATCCTGACTAAACCAACACACAAAAGCAATGAAAATATATATCTTCAAAGAACACATAAAACTAGCCCTCGTTTTAGGACTGCATTTTCCCATTTTCTCACAAAAAATAAATGTAAAATCTCTAATTCATTGTTTGGTTTTACTTTCCAGTGGGATTTCCATTTCACCTTTTTACCTCAACTTCCGAAGAAAAAGTACGTGCTTCCTTCCTCCATCAAACCAAGTGAGCGCTTAAGAACACATTAATTCTACGAACGAAAGAAAACATGGTTTCAATCCCTAAATCGGCTCTCAACTGTGGTCACCTTTTAGTGAATGTTGTCTGCTGCTTTCTCAACGAACACAAAGAGAAAATGTATACGACTCCTATTCCTTCCATGAAATTTTCTAACACTAATCCTCTTCCCATTTAAAGAGTATTCAACTGTGTTACTATTTCGTTAGCAGATTAAGCTGTTTAGTGAATGAAAACCTTTCTTTACCGACGAGACGACCACGGTCTACGTATATAAGTTCTGTGGTTCCAGCTCCAGCTGTATTAATTTAAGGACAACTACATTACCCAAAGTACGGGGTGTTTAGCAATAGTACTTATTCTCAGTGTTTGTGGGGTCTCCGAAGTGAGAAAGCATTTCTGAAGAGACACCTTAAAGCAACAAAAACAACGAGAGTGGGAAGTGGAAACTGAAACGCTACATGCTTTTTAACTAGATTTGGGGGAAGCTCTTGCAAAAATACATATATCCCTTTTTGATGTACCAACACCCAACCAGATAAGTGGTATAGCGGCAACACTGAACTAAAACAGTATTCTTTCAAAGAGAAAGCAATCATCCAGCAAGCAGTGCATCTATGACGTTGGATGTATAAAGAAAATACTATTGGCAAAGTGCTTCTCATCTCTTCTCTTCTATGTCCATCTCTCATAAACCCATACGTGAGTGATATCCTCCTCCTTCTCTCCATTGAAGTTGTGAAAGTGAAAGACAAAACAGATTGCTTGCGGCACACACTCTTTTTTCGCTGGTTTATCTCGCTTAACTTTCACTACATGTCTTGGAAGACAACAACCTCGAGCTGTAACACCCAAAGAGAAAGTGTGCAAGAGTTCAGCGTGAAAGGAACTATGTGTTTTATTAAATGGCAAGTAAACACCAGGGGAATACTAAATAAAATTAGCAACTTCCTTCCCCTCTCCTTATCTCTCGACCGTGGTCAGCATTTTTAGCATCAACACGCTTCGACCAGGAAAGGGTGTATGTGCATACATGCTTGACAACAAACGACTGAGAAGAAAAATCCAAACCCAACCACAAAAGAAATCCGACCAGGAGTAACGCTGATTTGTAGGAGAACAATAATAGTAGACAGTGAACCGAAACGAATCAAAACTTGTAAAAAATTCTTCGCGTAAATCATAGTAAAGCTGTAACAGAACCATATAATTCACACACGTCAAATAGGCGCCATTGATGGTCATTTATTACATTTCATTAGTCACGCCAACGTGTGTCAGGAAAATTGGATATACTCTCTTGGAATAACACAAAAACAAGGAAAACTACTAGTTGTGACCATTTTGTTGAAAGGTGAGATATGGGAAGAGAAGTAATCATATGGTAATCAATAAATACGTATATGTGAGTTGTCAATTTTTCCAGATGCATCACACAACGCTCATTTTCAGTGTAGTAGCTTCTGACAAGTCGCCAAGTTTCGATCAAACTAACGATAAGTTCCAATGTAGTTTCATCATTCTTGTGAATTGAAGCAAATCGAGAAAGGCTTGGCTTCAAACGATGTATTATATTTATATTATATTTCAATCCTCGGAAAAGTTACAGTCAGCTTCACCATCTCTTTTGCAATCTAAGAATGCTCTAGAAACCAGACAAATCAAAAGAAATTGAATGTTGTGCTTGTGCCATGAATTGTGCATCAAAAAGTTCTGGGTCAATGATCCATACCAGACGGTGCAGAATTTAGAACAATACAACAACGTACAGATGAGTCTCATACGCTACATAACAGTCCGATTGAATACTAATTATTATATTGAAATTTATTTATATAATTTTATTTATAAATCACTGCCTTTAAGCGTACACGACCAACTCCATTTTAGAGAAGATTGAAAGGAAATTGAATATCTAAAATTGCTGATAATTTCGCCAACTCAATTTCCTCTCAATTCAAAGGATTCTTATGATTATCAAAGGAAATGAATCGAGGTATGGTAGATAGAACATTATAGGCACCACCTCGAAAAGATGTCCATACAACTACACATAAGCAGATTTAAGGCAGGTTGACGTTTTCGGGGGAAATGTCGCGTAATATTGTTGTTTCCTCCAACTAAACCGGGGAAATTAATCTGTAAAGTTAGATCCGGTGGAAATGTTTTGTCCTTTGAACGAAGTAAACTCCAGATAAAAACTATAGAAAGGGCCAACGCAAGTTTACCAGGATGTTGAACACATCCTCGCCTCATTCACATATAATAATATTCTTTCACATCCCAAGGCAGAACGTCTATGAAGAGTAAAGAAATGAACAAGGACACTAGCGTATTAGTAAACGAAAGGCGGGTTTCATCCCCTCCTTTTGATTGTACGAGTATTTTCCATGTCGATTCCGCAATCAATAGAGGCACACAGACAAAAGAAAGGTTAACGTAGTTGAATTGGCAAAAATCCACGTTTGAAATAATATTCACAGACAGGGTGTATGCTTATACTCCCATCGTTTCTAGCTAACAGAATGGAAAAATTCTCGTTATAGTATTTTCTACCCGTTTTATTCCTCCCATAGGTAGTGTGGGCTGAATACACAAATTCACAGGTTCGTCAGAGAAAGCAAGCTAAAGGACGAAGCTCTTTTGTGAATTCTTCTCATCTCCGCATTCTCGCTTATATTAAAGGTGGAAAAAATGAGAAATTACTTTTTTTGCTTGATTTGTTGCACAAAGAACAAATGGGAAATATGTCTGTGATGGGTGTCACAAAGAAGGGAAATTCCAAGGAAGCCCTCTGCTATCCTTTTAGAGAAAGTTTTATTAGTACCCTTCCACTGTTCAGGTGAACCGAGTCATTCATTTTTTTCCTCTTTTTATGTATTTCAGACCAACAACGTACGCTATGCACGCACACCAGGGTATTCTTCTAGTTCCAGCGAACCGAGCGTAGGATAAATTTTTTGCGACGCGTCACGTTACTTTCTCTTGGAAAGAAGAAAAAAAACTTTTTAGAGGATTCCACCGTAGTGAACATCCACACAGAGTAACAACTTGTATCCATAATATATTGTGTCGTGTTGTTCTCCCCACGAGTATTATATCATCATCCCTGACAGCTCAAGAGAGAAAAAACAAAGAAAGAAATTACGTACATTCGTACGTCACTTTTACGGACCTGGGGAAAAAGATTGTCTATGTTTTAGACGAGAAAATCTTGACTTGTAATAACAAGAAAGATATCAACCTAACGCAAACCGAGAACTTGACGAAAGGGACCTGAACCAAACCAGTGTTTGAATTTCAGATTTAAAAATAAAACTTCACACAACTCTACCCGACACTAGTCAGCCATGGAATCTCAAAAGCAAATTACAACCCATCAGCAACTGATGATGAGCCTGATACAAACGGAAATCGCTTTTAACAGCTCAAACCTAGCAGAAAATTCTCCTCAGATGGAAGATGATGGGGGAGCAGCAGCAGGATTTTTGGGAGTGTTGGATGATTCAGGGGGAAATTACTCTGCCAACACGTCCATTCTATTTGGAGGTCCTTCTGGACCGACTCCTCCAGAAGAGTCTTATGTACCTTACAGTATGCGACCTGAAACTTACATTATACCTGTCCTCTTCGCCATCATATTTATCATTGGGGTCATCGGGAATGGGACGCTAATTGTCATCTTCCTTAAACACAGGTCCATGAGGAATGTACCGAATATGTAAGCGAAAACAAGAGTTTTATTTTACATTCTCCGTCCTCTCCTGAGAAAACTTACCCTTTCTCTTCCTTGACATGCTCATTTGCACATTTAATTTATTATACTCCGCATGTCCTCTTATTGTATGTGTTTCTTCGAGTACTTTTATATATGTGTTTTTAGGCATCTCAAGTTATATAACATTCCCACCTACGCTACGAAACCATGTCATGCCCAATTTTAATACTTGCGAGTTTAAGGGTTTAAGCAGAACAGGTATGAAAATATTGCATTTACTCTTTACCTTTGTTTGAATAATGTATTCCGAGGTCGTTTAGGCGCTGGAATATTCACTCATGCATGCGAGTTCGCATCGAAAACATCCTAAATATTCTCTATGTACTAACGTCATACACCCCACTTAAGCATGATTTTTCTAGCTCGAGTGTCTATTTATAATCTTCCGCATTAACCTCGGTTCATTCTGTAATAATACGGATGTTCTTTGAGACACACGTAGAGGATTACAGTAGCAGTCGCAATTGTCCTGGAAGATATGCTGAAAATCAATATGGGCAGCACATCAAACGGGAGAAAGTACATGTTCCTCCATGAGACTTCTGAGAAAGTAATATTTCATAAAATCTCTAGTTTTTGTTTTCAATCATAGGTAGATACAATAAATCATTGTTGATTATTGTAATTGAATATGGACTGTGCGGTCATGTGAAATTCGTTTACCTAAACAGATAATACGAAGTAGTTCGTGGTTCGTGCTCAAGGGCATTTTTTCTTAAAGGATTTAGTTTGAGTGAATTGTAAATCTATACGGAGCATGACATGTTCATAATTCATCTTTTCGTTGTAGAGATCGAAGAAGAGCAATTATTCACACCCACACACACTCGAGAAACTTTATACTAGAAAGTATTTTTACATGAAGAGGATGAATGAATGATCATATGTGCTATCTCTCATTCGTAGTTCATGCTCAATTTGGTAACAATTTCAAACCGTCGAAAACTCAACCCATCCGTAATAATCCCGCAACCAAAAACCGACTGAGTAATCTAGCATCCGTCGTAACTGAATTTACTATTAAAAGTTATAAACGGCTTTAATGTTTGCAAGTGGGTGGGAAAGAAAAGAACTCTAGTGTCAAGTGTCCAATGTCCAGTAAACCTTTACTCGCCAAACGTTATAACTTTGAACATGGTGAACCCCAAATAGAATCAAGTACGTCTGTCTGCAGTATATCGTGCATACTACCCTGTTGTATTTATGCTTTCGTTTTTTGTCAATACAAAGTTCAAGACCTTCTATTCTTGACACTTGAATGATATTCATTAGCGGCAGGAATCAAAAGAAACATTGAAAATTCGTGAATTTACTTGAGAAAAAGTATAAAAGGAAAAGGGGGAGTATTCATTTTGCTTGCATTATGTCCATGTACCTTTATAGAATTCGCAGTTGCTCAACTTTTATTTACTTTTTCCCAAGACTGTTGATTCTGTGTGATCCTCTTCTGGAACTGGAAGGTTCATTGATGATGGCATGCAGAGAGAGATGCTTATATTTATGTATATTTACCATGCTTTTATGCCTGATTGCTTGCATACGTAATCATCCACTTTGTGTTGTCTTATCTTTTGTTCTCCTGATTGCATGCCTACACGCGTCACGTCTCACGTAGCAGCACATTGTTCGCTTGTTCTCCGAAGAAAGAAGGAGAGAAAAGTTTTTATGGGCTTTTCCAGGAAAAATTTAATGCATTTCAAGTGAAATCTGAGAGACCAGCTTCGTTAGAGTAAAAACCATCCCGACACACAAGCGAGATCCTTTAAGGGGCTATTATATAATCAGAGGTAGGAAATCCAAGATTTTTGAGTGGTGGATTATGGATTCTGGATTTTGCTCCGTTAAGTCTGGATTTGGATTGTGGATTTGGAATTTTTATTCTCAAATCCTGGATTGTGGATTATGGATTTGGATTCATGCACTCCAAATCCAGGATTTGGATTATGGATTTGGATTTTTTGAACTCAAATTCTGAGACGTGGATTGTGAGGTTGGATTATGTAAATGAGGCTAGAAGTGAATGAAAGGCAAGATTCCGCACTTCATTCACTTCGGAAAGCTTACGAAACGGTGTCTTTGAATGGAGTCACATGATAAAGTATTCATAAAACTACGTATACGCAATATTTAGTAGCGTATATTTCAGTGCGCAAGTTATTCTTGCTGCTGTAATTTATACACACACCTAGTCCAAATCCAGGCTCCAAAATGTGGATTTGGATTATGGATTTGGCTTAAGATGAAAAAGTGTGGATTTGGATTGTGGATTACGAGTGCCATATTGACAAGGGTGGATTTGGATTTGGATTCCAAATCCATAGTCCAAATCCAGAATTTGGATTACAAAAATCCTGGATTGTCCAACCTCTGTATATAATGTATCGTATTTACTTACAATTCATACTTGAAAACTGAGTAGAATTCTTTTTTTAAAGATCTTTATGCCTAGATATGTACTTTTGTTCCATTTCTCCTGAATATTTTGTAGTCCTTGAATTTAATTCTATTTAAGTTAAAAGTTGCGAGTTGGGAGAACAAAAGAAAAATGAGAATTGCCACAATTCAAACAGACGTTTTAAGTACATTTGATTACAATATTGAATAGAAAATCGACAGTTACAACGAATTTCGTGATTACTTAAAAGGGAGAAAAATGAACTGAATGTGGGATCATTCTAAGAAATCGTTACAACCTTCGGCAAGGCACGCCCTATATTCTAGTGTCCCAACTTACATCATTCGTGTCTGTTTTTAAATTTTATTTATTTATTTTTTGCTTATGATTTTATCCTCCGTTTCCATTTTTATTTTAATCTCACCTCTTCTATACATAGCGCTTGCTTTATGGCATATTAATTAGGTCAATTTGGACCTCTGTTGGGGGCAGGTACATTTGCAGTTTGGCGGTTGGTGACATCCTGGTCATTTTCTTTTGCGTGCCCTTCACATCCACAGTGTACACTGTGGAGTCATGGCCGTACGGAGTGGTTGTCTGCAAATTTTCCGAGTTCATCAAAGATCTTTCCATTGGGGTGTCCGTCTTCACGCTAACTGCTCTCTCGGCGGATAGGTACTTTGCGATTGTGGATCCTATGCGGAAACTGACTGGAAGGAGGGCGACAAGGGTCACATGCATCACAATTGTGGGTAAGTAGTAAAATTACTCTCTCTAGTTCATTTCAGTTCGCAGGAATTTTCTTTCCCGCAACACGCCCAAGGAAGAATATTACTTCAGTTTTACTATTCTTCTCAAGTTCTTATACTCCTACACTTACTTTGAATTTAAACAATGTAAGGCTGCGGTGAAAGACTTTACATATACTTAAAAAAAGCTCCTGTTGTAAGTAAGTTTAGCATGACAATACAGAGACACGATGAGGCTTGAAAAAGATTTTGTCTCTGAAAAACTTTCCCTTCTCTCATAAAGTTGAAAGGACATAAAGGAATAAAATCTGCACAGTGACATTGGAGACTTTTCTTCTACCTTCCCTCCCTTTCTAAAGTTTTCAACTGCCAACAAAAATGTACAAGTGTCAAAGGGAAAAGTTTCATGTAATTTTCTCATATTTGTCTTCTTGTGGGGTTTCGCAGGAATCTGGCTCATTTCAATCCTGTTTGCTTTGCCATCGCTGATTTTCTCCTTTGTTTGGACTGTGGAGGACACACAGACTAACCACACATTTGACGTCTGCTACCCGTAAGTTTTATCTCGCACTTTTGAGTTTTTAATCCACACAAAGAAGGGAGAGAGGGTTTTGAAACAAAAGTTATATATATGGGATTTGGTTCATTTCTACCACCCCACTACTTTCATGAGTAAATGAGATTATTGTATTATTGTGCGTTAAGTTTAGTTCGTAAGTTGCAGACGCACACTCACTTAATTATGATGGATTTTGCAGATTTCCAAAGGAGCTTACTGAGGCATACGGATACCCAAAGGTAAGCGCGCATTTTCTCTCTATTTATATGCGTAAGAAATAATTACATTGAGCTCATACGGTTTGTTATGTCATCACACCAAGTTATAAAGCGAACATGGATGTTAAGTTTTGCCCTGTGAAAATTCTTTTCCAACTTCTAGATTTATTTTGAATGTATAAATTTTATGTGTTACGTAAAAACACGAGTTACGTAAGCCTAAATAATTTATACAGTCACAGAAATACCAAAGACTCGGTCAACAACTCTGATCAAAACTAGGAATGCGGAAATCTAAGTTTTCGCGAAGTTCACCGCTGAAACCGCAACCTTGTATAATATGTAACTTCTGTCCCACTTCCAAATCATGGGTGTTATGTAAACAAACACGCAATTAAAAGGCAAATATATACTGCGACACGAAACAAAAAGACTTTCACTTCAACATTTCAACATGAAAATGCAACCCGCATTGTTATAAAAGTCTGACAGTGTAGATTCTTCAAAGTTTTATCCGATGATATATATAGCTTAAAGTAAAGCAACAAGCTTGATTGTTTCGTAGCCGTAGTATGCCTTTGAATATAACGTTACGCATAAAGCAACTTTTGCTATTTTGCTATGATTTCCATTCCATTCCAAGCGCAAGAATGTTCAAGGGCCTCGTAGGTATGTAAATGCTTTATTTAGCGATTTAGTCATCGGCAAGTTTTAAATACACGGAGATTGCTGGAATGGTGCATAATGGTAAATAATTGTGGTGCATTTTTGACATAAAAGCAGCAACAACTGCGGCCATAAGGTTGAACTTGAAGCATAAAGAGTTCCCATTGTTTTTGATCTTATGGAATGAGGAAAGTGAAAGGTTTCACAACACAAATATGCTGTTGATATTGATATGCGTGTGGGTGGGTTGGTTTGGATTTCTACATACATTTTACTTTCTTGTGATCTTCACAGGTTAGTGGGTTCAGAGATGAAAGATAAAACGTTTAGATTTCGTAGTCACATGCCTCGATATATCAGGATATGAAAAGTGTGCGGATATACACTCAAGGGAAATAGGAAATGAGTGTTTTTACTGAGGTTTGCAACTGTTTTATTAAAGATTCACTAGTGCTCACAAAGTTACACTGAAAAGTGGTTGTCTGGAACCACGTTCCAAAAAGTCTGATTGAAAATGGCATTGCAATGTAGTTTGTATGCATGACTGCACTCCTTCTACACACATGATAAGAGTCTATAAAGCCACAGCTTGAAAAAGACAGTCATCCAAGTTGAAAATCTAGGCTCTTTTGGTGCTACAATGAATTTTTAGCAGTATGCGAATCCAAGCTACGAATTTTCCATATCCTCCTACTTCGTACTTCCATGAACACATGAACACATCCATATTTGTTATGATACCTGTTTGGTTTTTGTGCATGTGTAGAGAAAAAAACGCAGGCGAAGAAACTCATTTTAGTATCTCTCTTTTCCAATCTTCCCCTTTTATAGGTGGTCGTAATGTTCAAATTTTTGGTCTACTATGCCATTCCACTGGTTTTTATTGCCACCTTCTACATCATCATGGCTCATCATCTGCTCCAGTCCACGAGGAACATGCCGGGGGAGGCCCAAGGACAGACGAAGCAGATCCAGTCGAGGAAAAAGGTACGAAAAAATAGTCACTTTCCCCACATTATTGTAGCATCTCTGAAGAATAAAATAGTTGTATGAAGACTATGTAAAATACGTATCAGGTCATCGATATGCATCGCATCGTAAGTGGATGTTAGTGTTCACAGTTTTCAATTTCCTCTTGACTTTAACATGTACATCCGAAGGCGGATAGCGTGTAGACCGCGACACTTTCATGGTCTTGTTATGCACCACTCTAAGTCTAGTCATAGTCATAACCATAACACAGAATGTACTTCCTCCTGTGTCGAGTTCGAGAGTGAAAACTGCCATAAAAGCCGTCTTTGTTCTATATAAAATGAGACGTATCGATGAAACGATCAAGATGCTTACATATCACATCAGAGGAGCAGTGTGGAGGTGTGTAGTTTCGCCATCCAGAATGCTTCCACCAGAAAATGTGAAACTAACCACACGCCTTTATTTACTTTCGAGTGTAACTTTTTTTCGCTATTGATTTCTTTTCAACTTCAATTTGAGCCGTATCGTCATCTCTCTCTCTCTCTTTTAATGGTTCCTCAACGCAGCAATATTGGATTTACATAAATAAATAAATAAATATAGGAAAGTTGATACAAAATGGGAGCGACAGGAAAATGCCAGGCTCGAGTCGTTAAATATAATGTTACATACGTACGTGGTGGGATGGATATGCAAGGTGATATTCAAAAAAATATTTTGCATTCCAAGAATTCACATAATATACTTTTCAAGTGGTCTGTGGACTTATTTTACTGCGAGTGTGTTCAGACCTGATCAAATAAAAGTAACTTTTACACCACACGTGCATGAGCTATACTTACACAAACAACATGAACAAATTCTCTGGACTTTTCGTGGTAGTGGAAAGAATGGGATGAGAAGATTACTGGGAACTCACCCAGACCTTACAAAACTTTTGACTTTCGTACATGCGAAAAAATAGTGCGATCGCTACTGGCCTGATCACACATTGCTTCTATTGATAGTTACTGCGATATGATAGCAATATTGAACTTGGATTGGTTTCTCAATCGATTCTATTCTAAAGTGAAAGATTGTTCAAGCCTTAGGGCACAAAAATGGGGAGTCGTAGTTCACACTCAAATTATTTTTATAATGATGACTGTATTTTTTCTATGTGCATATATTTGTTATACGTGTAAAATTTTCCAGATGAATCTTATATACAGTATTATTTCACATGACTTTCTTCTTCATTTTTTTCAAAAAGGTGGCGAAAATGATCCTGTCATTCGTTGTCATATTCGCAATCTGCTTCGGTCCCTATCACGTTTTCTTCCTCTGGTTCTATTACGACCCAGACGCGCAGAAAAACTACAATTTGTTCTGGCACTGGGTTCGAATGTTGGGATTCTGCCTCTCTTTTATCAACTCTTGTATCAACCCGATCACTCTTTATTGTGTCAGTGGAACGTTCCGAAAGGTAAGATATCGCAGAATGAGAAACTCTTTTTTCCACATTATTCTCATTATTTACTCTTGTGACATCAACAACAAAACAACAACAACGGGGAGTCATTTGACAGGCTAGCTTTTGAGCAAAGGTTCATGTAATTACAGAAAAAGCTTCTCACTCTTCATCCAGCTTAAACTCAAAATACTGAAAAAGGCAAAAGGCATAATACTTCGCTGACTTTGAAAGGATGAGGATGAGATAACCAAACTTTAGAGTGTTGAGTACAGTTCATTGCTCTATATCTAAAGCGGAGGAGTCGAGGCATCGATGCAAATTTGTTTCACAATTTAATGAAATGAAGGAAACTGTTTTTGTCGTCTTCTCAAGCAGTGTCAGTGTCATTACATCAATGCTGAAAAAAGTTCCACGGAAAATAGTTGACTTTTGCTTACTATTTACTCAAACTTTTCAGAACATTACATTCCCCCGAGGAGTGCGTGATGCTAAGGCGTATATGCAAACTAATGAGTCCTTCAACTCACATCATGTTTTTGAAACCTACAAACTTCATGTGACTTTAATAATTTTATTTATTGTGAACCGGTTCTTTGTTAGAGAAAATGCACATTCCTTCTTCCACCCTCTAGATATTCTAAAATGCGCACAAACCCAAATATTTCGCCTCTTTTACAGTTCTCCTTTATCGCACAAAGACAAAGAGGATATAGCTTCCCCTATACGATTAGTGTTTTCATATGTTATGGCCCTAGGCATTCATAAAGTTGAGCTAGTGTAATTGAATTTACAAATGACTTGTTCGTCGTAGAAAGCTTTTCCATTACTGCGTGCATTCAAGCAAAGTAGCTTTTACGGAGCATCACTTCCTTGTGCAACTATTGCGTAGTTTGTGTTGATGTACTGGCCACCAGCTTTGAAAATGTGACATCATTTATTTTGATTTGCGAACCCCAAAACGAATTTTTGCATTGAATTTGCGAAATGAACCCTCCAAAAAATCACGATGGGTTTAGCTCTCTATGAATTAAATCTTGTCAATCATCCACAGTATTTAAATTCACACTTGCACAATGACAAAATTCAAATTGTTAAATTTTCAAGTTTCTGCATTGCTGTTCAAAAGATCTAAAGAGGCTCAATGGAAATTGGTTGGTATAAAGGGGTATTATGTAGCCGGTGGTGTATCACATTCTTCACTACAAAATGGTAACGGCAATGCACAGGATTCAGGAAGCCCTTACTTGAAAAGGCACATTTTACCTTTCCGTTCAAAATGTGCTACTTTTTTATTTGCATTTCTCTGAAATTCATCGGATATGTATAATGCATGCATGGTTTATGTTCTTGCACAAAGAACCCACTTTTCATGGCGAAAACTCGCGTAACCATTTCCATTTCTCTGTCATGTATGCACATAGGCACATGTACTACGAACAGGGATGAGCACTTTGAGGGAAATGTTGAGCGGAAGTGGATACCCCGGCATAGATATCATTGTCGCCGTGTAATCACCTTAAATTTATTGAAATGACTCCTTTTCATACTTTCTGTCTTTTGATCATTCTAGCATTTCAATCGGCATCTCCTCTGCTGCTGCCGGGAAGAGCGTCGCTCCCGTCACCACCATCACAACCACTTTCTTCGTGGTGGTCCCAGCGGCTACGGGAATGTGAGTATGAGCCACACAGATCACATCTACGCTGACCGTATAGTCAAGAATGGAACGCAAATCTCACGAGCATCCACGCTGAACAATGCCAATGCAATGCTAGTCAATCGACAGAGGCAGCAGAATTGCCAGCAGCTCCTTCCGTTTGGGAATAATGGAAACGGGAGGTCTGCCGCCGCCGCCGCTCGTTCCCCAAATGGAAATGGTTGCAATGGAAATGGCGGCGGCGGAGGTGGAAAATGTGAAACCGAATTTGAGATGACGACTCGGAGGCTGAGTCAAAAACAAAGGCTCCTCTCTCCAAGTGAGGACTCAGCGAAATTTGAGCTCATACGGACGCAACAACATCCTACAACTGCCAACCCCACCGCCAACTCTCCGTTGATAGGCGAAAACTGTATAGTGGAAGCAGGGGACGAGGCTGACAAGGCGCTACTGGGCAGTAGTAGTGGTCCTGTCAGTAGTCATCTTCATCATCCTGATGTTACTTCGTCTTGCATGTAAAAGCTGCAATTCCGGGAAGTAAAGCTTCGACTGACAATGGAGACTATTTCGTAGCTACTCGCCAATTGCAACGAATCTAGTGTGAACATACACTTTGAGGTGTTGC